>VMBQ01001861.1:113977-159933 GCA_007657795.1 Dreissena rostriformis | reverse complement strand
GTAGTATCAGAGCCGACAAAGACCAATCTAACCAAATAAGTACAGAGCTCCAGATAAGGTTTTGTGAAATTCTTAACGTTACTACCAGATTTTCAAAAAGAAATCTTAACTCTGAAATTTTATTCTTAACGTTACTACTAAGTTTTGGAAAATAATTCTTTACTTTTCTTAATGACCTAAAAATAAATAATAATGGATATTTTCATGCAAAAAATCAAAATAAACATACTTGCAACTTTCTTTATACGAGTTCAACAGTGTCTATTCAGTATTATACAATAGTTTCAATAATGTCAACTAGGTATATGTATTCCATTTAATAACTTTGCCCTTTCCATTTCATTTCAATTATTTGCCATAGATCTATTAAGATATCTACAGACACACTTTGACTTATGTTGAGCACAATTAGTACCATGGATATTATACAAATGTAATAACATTAAGGCTCTTCTGATATTTCATTTTGACAAAAAAATCTGTTATAATATATATATACAAGGTAGGTATCTCTCGACACAGGAAAATTACCTACATCAACATTTTTAAACCATTAATTGCCTAAATGGCGGTCGATTTTTGTAAACTATGTACCATTTTGTTGGGAAAGGTTGCCTCCCACAAACGGCTACTTGCCAACATAAACGTTTTTTACAAAAGTCAACTTACAACACAGATTTGTCCTTTTGTTTGCGTTATAACGTCGAAATTGTTGTAAATCGGGAATTGTTTATCGGCAATTTCAAGTCGAACAGACGCTTACAAGGTAAATACGGTTCTCGGTTTCAGGTATTCGGTAACTCTGAGGCGCGGAACCAATCGTTGGGATAAATAACGTAAGGTGAAGGTCGGATCATCGTACACGATTGAAATAACCATTCAAACAGTGCTTCGTTAAACAAACCCGAAAACCATTCTATATAAGTACCGAAAAGATCTTTAATACGCGAAAAGAACTCAAGAAAAATCGATACGAACCGATGTAAAATAATATTCGTAACTTGATTTTGTAATTCTTAATGGTACGACCAGATTTTAAAATAAATACGTAACATACTTGAAAATAATTCTTAATTACGAAAATACGACCCTTATCTGGAGCTCTGAAGTATCAGAGCGGACCAAGACCAATCTAACTCGACTGAGAGAATCTGTCGACTGGTTGTATCCAACAGTCTCTACAGTAAAGAATATTTTACGCAGTTTTGACAAAATGATAAATGCATGATATTCTTTCCAACGAAATGGATCTTGACGCTGACCTTCTGCTTAAACTGTAAATGTGCCAATCAACAATAAAGTGACAACCATATACACATGTATTAGAAGCGATGTTGGCATATCAATCAATATTAGCACAGATTACTGTATAATTGTCATTCATGGACACAGCAGTATTATATCAATGCAACTGTTAACAAACACGTAGATTATACAATGCTAATACATAATTCTTTACAAAAAAAAGTAAACTTTTACCCATGTTTACAATGAATCAATTCTATCACTCAGCAAACGTCACATTCGTTGCGTTCAACTTGTCTTGTGATGGGTAAAGCCTTGTCCAAAACGAAAGTTGAATGAATTGTCAAAAGGATATCGAACAAATCATAACAACAATCGATTCGAACATGTAAAAATTCATCTTTTAGCAAAACTCCAATCCACAATCGTACACAATAGATCCTGCACAATCAACGCAGGATTTCCGTTACAATATCTTCCCATGCCCTGCCATATAGTAAGATCTAAATATAGATAAGGTTAAAATTAACTAAAATGATGCTGCGCTCGTAGATTTCCTAGGCTAAAATATTTATTGGCACTATTATTCCCTATAAATTCGATGCAAACGTGCGGTTCTCCGAAAAATCGTTGCATACGCCGCCATATTTACGTAAAATAACTGAGTTACGCGAGCCTTTGA
Organism: Dreissena rostriformis; assembly: GCA_007657795.1. Taxonomy (NCBI): domain Eukaryota; kingdom Metazoa; phylum Mollusca; class Bivalvia; order Myida; family Dreissenidae; genus Dreissena; species Dreissena rostriformis. The sequence continues at coordinate 158,006 of VMBQ01001861.1, read as the reverse complement.
GCAACCGTAACTTTACGTGCAAACTTACGCTAAACGTAACTTTACGAAGTTTATAGAAACGCTACTAGCTTTAAGTTTTGCACTTCCGTATGCTTTTTGAACGTACGTTGTTCTAAGAAACGGCCCCCTGATGTTGATTTCTTTTTTTAATTTAGTGTGTCAATTGGCGTTCTGTGGTGCGTTATTACGTTAAGAAAAACAGCGTCAAAAGACGTCATTTGGTGCTCTATTACTCTTTAAGAAAACTCCCAGTCATTTATAAAGATATATGTTTTATTTTTTTTTTAACTTTTCCGCATAGATAGTAAAATCCCGACTCGAACGATTCCCCAATACATCAGTATCAACCCGACTCTATAACTGCATACTTACTACATGTACTTTTCAAGTTTCTATTCATTATCCGATAATCCCGTTTATTCCATTTTAAAAAGCACTTTCTGGTAAATATTTACGGTAAAAGTGCTCAATAATTTCTTTTACACAAGCGTAACCATTTTTCTGAAGTANGCATGTTTCCAGTCTATACTTTGTTCATAGGAGGACATTATTTCTTCCCATTTCTGTTCTTGTTTGGTTTTATTTTCTTCTAAGGTTTGTTGCAGATTATATAAATATTTACACACTGTTTTTGTTTTTTGTACCTTTTCAAGTAATGTGTTATTATCGAAATTGACGAATTCCATTTCTGAAAGTTGTTGTGTGTAAATTATTGGAATACTTTTTATTATTGTGTAATATTTAAGATAATCTGTTAAGGGTATTTCATAAAGGGTTTTAAAAGCTTCGAATGTATAATAGCTTTTTGACCTAAAGTCATAGATGTGTTCTAGGAACTTAATACCCCTATTAAACCAGTTTTGGTAAAAGAAGGTATGTTGGTTATTTTTTGCTATTGTCGAGTTATTCCATATAATCGTTTTATTGACATGTCGTTCTGTTTCTTTTGATTTCATTTTGTTCCAAGAAGAAATAACATCTATGAGGAATACATTTTTAAAATTTGAATTAATATGTTTGTCATTAAGGGAACATTTCAAGACAAGATTTCCACCATATTTATTAAGTTCATTCTGATAGAAATTTTATTTTTGCTTGTTAATTATGTTACATATATTTGTTTGAGATTAAGAAGTAGTCCAGTCTACAAAAAATGACCGGTTTGCCACCTAAATGCCATGTGTAACGTTTTTGCTCCGGGTGAAGTGCTCGCCATATGTCAATCAAATTGCATGAGTCGATTATGGAGTTTATTTTGTTTCTGCTTTTTATGAGTATGTCTTTTTTGCCGTTCTTTTTGTCTAGGGTTGGATTCATCTCCTATTATATAATGTGTTACCATATTTTGCAGAAGGTGTGTTTCAAGTTTATAAAAAAAAAAATATTTCATCTTTGTTTGGTCCGTATATATTAATTAACGTGATTTTTTGATTATTAATAATGACATCTATTGTACATAATCTACCGGGTATTATTTCCTTAAACTCGCCTATACATACATTGTCCTTATTTTTAATTAAAATTCCTAAACCTTCACTACTTGATTTTTTCCCACTGTAAAAACATATTCCACTCCATTCTGATTGCCATTTGTTTTTTGTTAGCTCACAGACATGTGTTTCTTGAAGTAAACATATTGTATAATTATTTTCTTCAAACCATTTGAATATACTTTGCCTTTTATTATCATTGTTTAGACCTCTTACATTTAGGGAACATATTTTTTCATACATTTTTTATTTCTATATGATTTTATTTGTATGGCTAAATTGAAAAGTAATGAATCTTGCATATTAAATTTATAAAAAAAACATATTGATATTCTGTTACCCTGTGTTGGAAATTTGTATTTATTTCTACTGGTTGAAAAGACTAGAATCTATGTTTTAAATAAGAAGGAACATATAAGTATGTGTAAACAAAAACCAACAATAAAAAAAACTACAACAATAAAAATACAAACAATCATGAGCACAGGGATGCATATGAGAGTAAAACAACAGTAAAAATACAATTGAACAAACAAACAAAAAAACACTGATGCTCAACTAGAACCGAGCCTGTATGTAACGCACCGTGTATTCCACATTACGAGTAAACACAATATAATGTAGCAATAAAATCTTTTGCAATTTTTTAAATATGCTAATACACTATTTAATTTACTTAATTTGAGAATTTTCTTAATGAATGAACATCTTCATCCTTTATGAGTATGTCTGTATATACCAACATCTAATGTGTGTTCATCCAAACATATTTAATGTAAAGAAGTGAAGTTCCCTTACTAAGTTACAATCTACCATGCTAGTGTAATATGCATAAAACGTGTTTGCATAATTTTATCATGCTAATCAGAATCTAGTAAGTGTAATATAATATATAATATACAAGTTTATGCGTGTGCGTTACCTTTTCTAACAGCTTACTTCATTTGCTACTGTAGCAGTATACATATATGAAAACATTCATGTATGAGACTAAAGCGAACTAAAATAAAATAATTATATACAGTTTTGGTAATGTATTAATTATCACTGTATTCAAAAAGGGGAGCACTGATGTAAAATACACAAACAATAATTTACAAAACCCGTGCTTTTTTAATATATTAATTTATTTTTATTTATTTATTTTATTAAGCAGTTGATGACATAAAAGGTGTATTGATCTTTAATCTAAGAAACTCTTATATCTAATAAGAATTCCTATCCAAGATAGTTTTAAAGTATGGTGTATTGTAATTATTCCTTACTCTCGAAAACAAAATGGAAGGGAATAAATACTGGTTATAACATATGTAATTAAGGTACGGTTGAGTGACCACTAATCCTTTGCGTATACAACTGCGCCTGGATTAAAGACAGGTTAATTTCTTAAAGAATGAACATCTTCATCCTGTATGAGTATGTCTGTATAAACCAACACCTTATGTGTGTTCATCCAAACATATGCAAGTTCCCTAATAAAGCTACCTTGCTAGTGCAATATACATAAAACATGTTTACATAATTTTATCATGCTAAGCAAAATCTAGTTGGTTTAATATAATATATAATATACAAGTTCATGCTTGGGTGTTACTTATTCTAACAGCTTAAATTACTTCATTTTCTACTGTTGCAGTCTACATATATGAAAACATCCATGTGTGAGACTCAAGGCTACACAAAGACACAATTCTTTAATTTATGCCAAGTGCATCCCATTTCAAAACTGTATTTTACAAATTGCAAAAAAAGTTCAAAGATTTTACAGTTTAAATGAATATTGTTTGTAAACATGCTAAAAGCTGCGTAATATGCCATTGTATTTTAATGATTCTAAGGAAACCCAGATTATACGTGAACCTAGAATCCCAGATATCATTTTCCTGATCTAGTAGAAAACCATAATTAAATTGTTTCGAAATACACATATTTAATGTTTGCATCTAGTATCATACGATTTCATTTGTACATGTTTAACACTTTTTATAAAATTATCGCATTAAAAAAGTAAGTATGATTTTTAAATTGTCACATAGGTTGCAGAACGTTCTTGTCCCAAGCAATCGAACGGATCACAATTGTCATCTAAGTATCGAACCTGTTTTTATATTATTAAACTGCACTGCGTTGGTAAGAAAAAGCAACCGAACGTTTAATTACAAAATGCACTGTCTGCTGAAAGGTATTAAACGTTTACGAATTTGTATTATACTTTAATTTGGATAAAGTATTATGAAACCCGGTCAGCACTGTAAACTAGCGTGTTTTTTTATAATCCCCCCAAAAAACTTCCAATAAACCCATTTAAGCATGTTCACACCGAATAAAGAGAGTACCCTAAATCGGATCACCCAACAACTTTCAGAACGACAAAGCACTGCCATGGGATATGTGAAAGACAGCAACTGACTCATTTTGTCAAAGCCAGATAAACGGCTAAATACATAAAAGTGACATTGCAACACATTGATCAAAGCAACACAACTCAGCCGAACACTTAACATAGAATAGCTACCAGATCTGAAAATCAACACGGGATCAATCACCAAGTTAGACATTACACACACCATCACCAATATCAAGAATGAAAAAGTTCCAGAACCTGACAAGATCATATAAGAAGCATTACTTGCATCAACGGACGCAATCATATATGATTATAGAGCTATATAAAATATCTGGGATACAGAAGAGTTTTATGAAGAGTAACACATGGAAGATAGTGCAAATATGTAATAGAGGCGAGTTAAGTGACGCAAAAACTGCTGAGGAATTCAGTTGCTATCCACACCAAGTGAAGTGGTTAAGTTAACACTTCAAACTATAATAAAACCATCGAACGAGTGTATTAGTCTTCTTCATGTCAAATACATTTACTGCGCAAGAGAGCATTCGACTCGGTTGACAGGAATAGGATCTGAAAAATTCTGAGCCGTACGGATTCAAATGAAATAAGATTTATATAATTCGAAGCCTTTGCAATGTCACCCTTTTCCACGGGATCATCTTCGACATGGATCCCTGAGCCCGTTCAAGTGCGCTTTGGCGCCCAACAATGCCGTTTGTTCTTACCTATGTTTTTAGTCATCAACTGGATGATAAAAAGGCATTAGGCCAAGAGAAATACACAAAATCCTAACAAATCAGATGGAAATCCAAAACTTGTATAGCGATTAGCATCAAATAGACGAGTGCCTTCAAATAAATATACGATCAAGGTATCTACATGGAAGGACAATATAGCAAGCAGTAAAACCCCAGACACGCTATCCGGCGAGCAACGGTTCTTCTTATCCACTTCTTTTACAACAGAACACTAATTATAAACATACAAGGATCAAAACTGGTATCGTCGCTTTGAATCGGTAAATGCAAAGCATTAAGGGTTTTAAAAGGTTTGAGGGCTAGCTGAACTTCACAATTATCCCCAGATAATCACAACACATCACGCGTCTCAAACAATCTTAATAAAACGTAAAAGGCAGGAAGACAATTAAAACATAAACGCAAAAAACAGACGACGAGCATTAACTACTTCACACAAACTTAAAGTGTTCTAGTGTGTTGAGCATCGGATATCTCTTCAAACGATAAGATTCTACAGGTATTATTACACAACAAAATACCAGTCATCTATAAGATGGTAAACTGTCAATTTACCAATGTATCTATAGAAATGTTTCAAACTAATTAGTTGTAAAAATGATCTTAGCATGTTTTATCAACATAACATTAAATAGCACTACTGCCTACCATCTGAATACAGAAACACTACAACATTATAAATATGTACGGGAATACATACTACTGCCATATAACTCATATTCATCACGACAGGGTGTACATAGGGAGGAAGACATCGAAGGTTTGATAGAAAAAAACGCAATTCCTGTGCAATCCAGAGGCCATTAATATAACCCGAATACTTGAAAACAAGTATACGCGTCCAAGTCATCGAAAACACGTGCTTAATTTAGATTTTGCAGATGTATTGACCTATGAAGATGTCCAACCAGAACCTCTGGGAACGATCGCATACAACTTGCGCTGGATCGGCGACACCCCGCGTTGCAAACAGCAAAAAACGTTTCGAGATAGCCCCTGGAATGGAACCCTAAAGTCATCAGACAAAGAGGAAGGCCATCAAACTCCTGGCTAAGAAACCTTGACGTTGAACTACGCAAGATAAAGATGTCCTGGAGCGTTACCAACGCTCGTGCCACAGACTGAATCAATTGACATACAGTGATAGTCTTATGCTCCGATCGGAGTGAAGAAAAATAAGTTAAGATTCAAAAAGAGATGGTTGTTTAAATAGTGAAAGCTTCTAAGCATTGCTTTTAAATAGAACAGTTTGTAGTGTTTTGTATTGGAAGTTATTTGTTAAAAGTTTGTTATCATTTGTTACATTTGAGTATATACGATCACACAGATGCTTGCTTGCAAGTTTTAGTTTAAAATGTCTAACTGTACAATTCGAACCTCGCAATCCTTATTTGTATGTCAATAGATATAATACTCGGAACCAAATAATTAGTCATTTCCGTTAAACCGCAGGTATTTTAGCCGTAGGTTTCTTTATTACTGTTTTGAGCACATCTCGTTGGTTATGTTATTCGTCAAATTATTTTGTTGACAATAAAGGATTTTTAATCGTACATAAGAATTGATGTTGAATATCTTCCCGTGTATATTTGTTTTACTAACTTTTAAATGACAAATAATAATTCACAAATGGCAGTTTCAATAATTGATGTTATAATTATTAAATGTTAAATCCGTCTATAAAACCACTACGTGATACATGAAAAAATGCTTATTTTCTATTCTAGTGTATGTCTACACTATTTTCTTAAATACCTTATTTGCATCGCGATAATATAATAAGTGTATTTTGGTTGTATTTGCATATATTATTTATAAGAAAGTCTTTGGTGTTGATAAATCTATTAAGATAAAGTGATGAAGTACAAGAACAATGTTTGCAACGAAATAATCAATTGCATGACATGGATTTATTATTTTGAATACAAACATTATCTACACGCAAAACAAAGTCATTAAAATCAATCACATTTTTACTTAAATTCACTGCTCTACTTCAAGATTAATATAATATAGGTTTGGACTCGTTTTCTTGCTTTTTTGTTTGCGTGTAGTATACAAACAAACGTCATCTACGGTTTTATAACTTAAATTGCCAATTCGATAAGGCGGCATGTAGTAAATACTACCATTTCAAAACCTGCTTTGTCACACCATCTCGGTATAGTTCTTGTCTAGAGTAAAAAACATATTCTGTAAACGAAGTATGATACACACACGTGTACTCTGTTGACTAATGGTTATGGTTTTATTAAAATTGCAACTGAACATATTGCGAAAATAATTTAAGTTTTTCACTTTCACTTTCGGTAGCAAAAATAATTTTTGTTTAACAGACAAAAAGCACACCAGCATTCTATAGTTCTTGTCTTGCCATTTGGGTAAACAACTATTCTTAAAACGAAGTATGACAATATTCGTTAACTCTGTTGACTTTTAATTCAGAAAGCAGCTCAGTACCCCATGTGTTAACCAAGATTCGANTGTGTGTGTGCGTGCGTGCGTGTGTGTGTGTAAATCGAAGTACAGCTTGATGTTTTTAATATTTGTTATTTGCACTCCAATTGAAGAGTTTGTCTGTTACTGTCAGCCTAATTTGTTATCGGAAAACCGGGTCGGAATCGCTCGGCATGATCAAGTAAACAGCGATGTTAACAAATTGATTGTTTGTAAACACAATTGACTTGGAGGACACTGTATTTTGAGCTCAAAACAAGATGTATTGCTCATTTTTTATGGTAATGTCCAATAGCAATTATATATATATTGTTTTTGATAACCTTTATAAATAAAATATGAAAAACATATTTAAAAATCGGTTAAAAATAACGGATCGTCACCTTTATTGTTTCTTTAAGTTTATCTACAGCACCACAATTGTGTATGCCGGTACAAAAATTTTGGGTACGAACAAATTATGGCAAAAAAAAAATTGGGTACGAAAAAATATTGAGTAGGAAAACAAATTGGGTACGAAAAAAAAATTGGGTACGAAAATAAAATGGGTACGAAAAACAGTTTGGGGGTACGGGAAAGTAGTACCGGTGGGGAACTTGACCCATTCAGCGAAGCTTTAAAATTGCACTTTACTGAATTTAAAAAAAAAAAACATGATACCTATAGAAAACTCTCACAAAGGAGCGGGCTCCCCACTTTTTTTCCCTTTAAAATGGTGAATATTTTTAAAGATATCATTAAAAAATGTTATCTGGGTCGCGCTTAATTCTCCCAACACAGATCTTAAAAAGTCACGTTGTCTAGGCACCGTTAGGATATTGTTTTAGAATGTTGTACTGCATTAACAAGTATAAGTGTATATGAAGTGAAAACACCAAAAATAAACAACGGTTGCAATAGACACCTATAAACATAGCATATACTGTTAGATGCGTTCAGTATCACTTTAAAGGTAAAGGTTTATAATTAAAAAAAATAAGAAAAGAATATCAGGAAAGATTTGGAAATCCTATCTCCAACTTGTCTGACACAGGCTAGTTCAACTTGTCTGACGCAGGCTATTCCAACTTATCTGACAAAGGCTAGTCTAAATTGTCTGACACAGACAAGTCCAACTTGTCTGACACAGGCTAGTCCAACTTGTCTGACNAGTGTATTTGCCCAAAGGCCCTATTACAATAATTATCCCTGACCATTTAACGTACATCACCCACGAAGCGCTAACTGTAGGCACTTTATATTTTTAGAAACGGGAATTCCTATTCGTGACGAAGTCGAATGGTTACACAATGACATAACTATGAAATAAATATGTAGAATTACTTTATTCCACACATACCATTATGCAACCATCCGTGTTCTTTTCAGACTTGACACATTTTATTGCTTCCGATTGAAGATTTTATAGGCACGTAACATAAACTAACAATCGATCCACATTCGCGCGAATATGATTCGACGCACATTATAACCGTTCTCTACTCTGAACGTTTGATCGATTTCAGTATTATCAGCTTAAACCAATAGCAGATGGAATAACGTCCATTATACAATTAAAATAACGTGTTTGAAGCCTAAAAACACATTACACTCGCGTATTTAAATGACACACATTGTTCTTCAAGTTGCCATATTGTTTTGCTTCGCAGTAATAATCGCGCATGCGCACAACTGCAAAAGCGCTTAATCTGTCAAAAATAGAAAAAAAATACGAACGAAAATCGTTTTATTTTCTAAGAACGTTTTTTTCTCTAAGAATGGTCTTCGAAAAATTCTTAGAGGAAAATCTAAGAAAAAAACTTCATAAGTAAAAAAAAAGGAATTAGACATTTCTAAATAAAATATATTAGAAATGTTCAGAATACCGCCCCAGATAAAAATTCCAAATAGCTCACCGTCGCACATATGCTCACAGCTACCATGTGTGTAAGTTTCGAGGTTCTAGTGCTAAAAGTGTAGAAGGAGATAGTGGCCAATGGGGATTGGGGTGGGATCGGGTTTTCGTACCCAAAATTTTTCCTACCCAATTTTTTTTCCTACCCAATTTTGTTTTCGTACCCAATTTTGTTTTCATACCAAAATATTTTTTCGTACCCATTTTTTTTTCCTACCCTTTTTTTCGTATTTTTTTTTCGTACCAATTTTTTTTCGTACCCAATTTTTTTTTAAGGTCTCCTTCTTACCATTTAATAATTAAATGGTAATTCAATTGAATGCGTTTCAATTTCCTTTTATTATCCCAATGCTTTAAAAGCTTTTACTTTTGACCCAGGTTTCAGGACAAAATTCCAAATAGTGCACCGTCGCACATCAATCTCATTTATGCATGGCCCCATTACCAACCCTGGGGAGCCCCGCCCACATAGACCACGTCCACCTAAAATACAAATGTTCGTACCCAAATGTTTTTTTCGTACTCAATTTTCTTTTCGTACCCATTTTTTTTCGTACCCATTTTTTTTTGTACTATTTTTATTTCCTACCCAAATTTTGTTTCGTACCCAAATTTTATTTCGTACCCAAATTTGTTTTCGTACCCAATTTTTTTTTCGTACCCGAATTTTTTTTCGTACCCAAATTTTTATGAACCCAAATGTTTTTTCGTACCCAATTTTTTTTCTTACCAAATATTTTTTTCGTACACATTTTTTTCGTTCCCAAATTTTGTTTCGTACCATTTTTTTTTCGTATGTATAATTGTTTAACTGGCAAATTCATGTTCTCTACGTTAAAATGAGACACAGAGTTTTGAGCTCACCGTTAAACACCAATCGATTGTATAGTAACGTTATGTTTGAGTGTTTTGCAACACTTGCAAAGCACGGTCTGTTTCCAAAACCCGAAGATGTTACCTTGTGATATTAAGTTAAAAAAGTGTATGACGGGATCAAGGAAGAAAAAGGTAATTCTTCACATAGATTAAGCAACGAATTCATGATAAAAAATACGTTAGAATTGGCACTATTGTCTAAGACACGGGATCGCGGACTTTGGTGCACTTTGATTAAACATTTAAACAAAGCCTTAACTTATCTGACGTTATACAATGTCAGGTGACCTTTTTGGTTATCCTGACATAACACACATGTAATTATATGATCTTTTTCGCAGACCTTTATCTAAATATACATGTAATTATATGTAAAAAAGGTTAATGAAATTCCCTTGTGATTTTCATATTGTTAACAAAACAATGATTTCCCACGACCAGGTCCATCAAGCAATACCAAGCACAGCGCCTATCTAATACGTGCAAGTCGTATTTAAGAACATGATCAGCAGAAGTGGGTGGGGTAATGTTAAATATTATTTCCTTATATTAGCATTCTCTTTTAAGTTTGGAACAATTTGCACAACTAAAATAACATATGCTTTAGTGATATATGATCCAGTTCAAATGAAATCAAAAAGAGTAAAAAAAAATAGAGAGTGATATGCACTTAAGATTTAAACCTGTAGTTTAGCAACGAATTAACAAACAAGCAAATCGAAAGTGTGTACTTACAGGCTTTTTGATGGTGCGGACCATTCTTCAAACTAAATGAAGTGACACGTTGTCTGCTTTCCGATAAACTGAAACCAGTATTGGTGAATCGGACTCTATCTATACTTCGGCGTGTTCCGTGTTTCCCACTGGCTCGTGTACTAGGTTGATCGATTCAATGCACAGGTACTTGAAAATATTTTTTTTGGTCCTTATATATATAATAAAAGAAAAGGTATCCAACGATGATTTCACAGGTGTATTTAATAACGCTATGCAACAGCATGAAAGATCGAATAATGCACACAAATGCCGTTGTGGTGGTCAGCAGGAAGCATCAATCTATGATTAAACACCGTTTATTTGATGAAAATCCACCAAGTATTTCCAAAACAGCTAAAAGTTTCACAAATTAGAACCCAAAATCGAAGTGCGTAATTCTCGACGTCCAAATGTCAGTTACGACGGAAGGCGATTTTTGGTCGATTTTTCATAATTAAACAAGAACTTCGGTATAAACTCCACATACAGTCAGTAACTAAATTTTCCTTCGAAATACATCGTTCTTTAGTAACTGCAGAACAAAAATACTCAGAAAAAGTAGAAAATTCACCAAATATTATGTTATAAGTTCAAACAGTATACCATTCGGTACCCCTCGCAGATTATCATAAAATATTATTTTCAACCAATGAAACGTCTTCTTTCCGTAACACCGATTCTGCCTTAAAATGGTGGTCGTGATGTTGCGCAATACGCAAAATGTGTTGTTTTTTTTATGAATTTTCGACTTTTTACCGTTCAACTTGGACTAAAGAACGACGTAGTTCGAATGAAAACTTAGTAAATGAAAAAACGTATGTGGAGTTTATAACAAAGTTCTTGTTCAATTGTGAAAAAACGACCGAAATTCGCGGTCTGTCATAACTGACAGTTGGACGTCGAGAATTACACACTGCGATTTTGGGGACATATTTGTGAAACTTTAAGCTGTTTTGGACATACTTGATGGATTTTCATCAAATAAACGGTGTTTAATCATAGATTGGTGCTTCCTGCTGGCAACCACAACGACATTTGTGTGCATTATTCGATCTTTCATGCTGTTGCATAGCGTTATTAAATACACCTGTGAAATCATCGTTGGATACCTTTTCTTTTATTATATATATAAGGACAAAAAAATATANCCGATAATTTTAAGGAGTATTTATGTTCAAAGGATCAGAATTAATAATAAATTGTACATGTAGTGTTAACTTGCTATTACAAGCAGTCTTGTACACAATAAAGCAATCACTTTTGTTTTATTTAATATACTGTCAATAATAGGGCGTACAATTTTTTCTGGTGTTACTAATGACGATGTCGACTTAATAGACATCGACCATTTATAACTGGCTCGCCATTAATTTTTGTTTTATTTACATGACAATAAAACACAAACACATGCAGACGCTGCGGCACACGTCACAAAAGAAAAGCGCTTTCGGGACAGAGACTGCCGGTCAGGACGGCACAGATCGTGACGGTCATATGAAAAACAAGCAAGCAGCAAGTTTTCGCATTACATTATGATTCAAGTGGATTCATTGATTGCAAACCGGATTTCAATTTATCTAACAGTTTAAACATGTGCTAAGTCACGTTATCTGAATGGTAAGCGGGTGGTATCCGTAAAACTTGTTTATTTTATATGTGTATTTCGGCTGCCATTTAAAAAGTGCTTGAGGGAAAAAGGCTTTTCCATAGTGCCACACAAGAGATGAACTGATAGCAAAAATTATATGCTTGAAGTTGGGCGATTCGTTTTTTATCAAATGTGATGTCAAATGTATCCACCATAAGCGTATATCTATTCTCAACAATGCAGCGGAGAGCCCGTTGTGTCAACATCGGCCTTTATCGTGGGCAAAATTGAAATGATACCGTTCTGACTGAGGAGGAAATAAGGTCGGGAACCACATTCTGTACATAGATAGACACAATGACGGGAACCGGTCATGTTTACATGAACTTAGATGCATGTATAAACGGCTAATACGCATTGAAATTGCACACGATGCGTAATCCGAATTTAGCCAGGAGTTTTTTTACTCAACAAAATTTTAAGTCATGGGTATTTTCTTTTCTTTTTTTTCATGCGTATTTTACGCAAATACGCATCTTATCTGGACAGTTTAGCTGTAATTCAATGAAGCTATATAGCCAATGCTATACTGTTTTAGTTGACCCGTATTGATTTATGTGCATCGTAAATACTTTCAATGAAGAACGCCACTCTGGATTAGGCGATTTATTGCATTCTTACGGAGTTTCCGGAAATAGTCGATGTATCACGATTGGAAGAAAGCATTGATCGCGTTTAACGCCTATTTTTGCAGACGGCAGTTGGGTGAAGATCAAATGTCTCAAGTGCGAGGGAGTCGCCCGCATTACCACGGCAGAATCATAAAATGAGCAGTTACTAGAGGATATTTGTTGGATTCGGTGGAATATCTATTTTATGTCACAAGTGATCATAGAAAATATAGTTTTTCTATGATCAAGAGTGACTGAAAATCGGTATTCCACCAAATCCAACAAATATTATTTATATTTCATGCTTTTTGTCACAGTTTATTTACATTGTAAACGAGTTTAACTGGAGAATTTCGCTGGAATAATGACGTCATTTCGTCAGCAAAAATTACGTCATTTCACAGTTAAACAGTAAAAATATCGATATTTTTCATTGTTATTTTTCACTGTTTGAAACAGTCAAATATCTGTTTTAATTCACTCATATTTCTCTATAAACCACCGGAAAGCATAAAATAAACATGTATATTAATGTATTTAATTAATGATGTATACGAGCAAGTATTGTTTGTTGTCGTGTAGCATTATATTGTATGCAATAAAGTAATTTAATTTTCTCGTCGTGTGGACTGGTATTAAAAGATCAAAAAGATAGACCTATTATACATCATTACTTTTATAAGAAGTGTTGCCAATTACGAGAATAATTGGTAATTAATATGCGCATGATAACATGTTAAATTTCATTTATAATTTCAATTGATTGCCAGCAACCTAATTCTTGCGCATACATGAAAGGCTTGCATATTCGTTGATTTTGATGCAACTTAAACTTACTAGTTTCGACTTATTTTCGATATGTTGGGTGGCACTTTATTTAATTGAATGCCACTTCTAGTCCTTTGAGACTTGAACGTTCTGCTCTGTCGTTTGGGTTATTTTATATAAAAAATATACAGATTTGAAATAATAAGAATAACTGTAGTGGGTTATCGTTGAAAACAGATACGAGGAAAAACAGTTTACACTCTTGGATATGCGTGTTATGTTTTAACATATCTGATAAACGTTAAACGTGCCGCGCTTTCAGATATATGTGTAATATTTTAGACACTCAGATATAAGTGTAACACGCAGCGCGAGTACCAACCATTACGCTAATTGTATAACATCCTACATGTATAAATTATTGTGTGTGTCGCTTATGTTGAGGCGTTCTAGTGAATTTTGTTATTCATTGAAAAATCAGAATGAAATGCAACTAGTTTACATCTAATAGTGACACCTTGAGTAAATAGAAAATCCGGAGTTTAAAAATCCACTCTAAACTCCGGCAATCATATTGCTCCTTTCGGAGACATAATCTGGTTTATTTTGTATTATAATATTAAATAAGCGACTTTAACTGCATGTGATTTTATGTTGAGCAAAAGGCTGTCGCATTACATATCGTTGTTGTTTTTCTGCAATCAATTCTTGTTTTACCTAAATCTCCTCACTCTTAAACTGTGTATACATTGCAATGTCATTTGAACGCGTTTTAATCTATACTTTGTGATAACGCCAACCCCATGAAACCAAACAAAAAACATGTACACTCTTGGGAAATCCCCACCTATCGTTTTAGATTTGTGCATACGACACATAGATGTTTTGTCCTGCAACAAATACGAGAAAACATATCGGTATCGACGTTCAGCTGGTCTTTATGAATTTCATTTAAGTACAAACAACATTTGATTTGTGGTACAAAAAGATAGGAACAATAATATTCTCGTACATACACATTCATGTTTTCATTAATGATACTTAAAATTCATAACAACAAGTTTAAAGTTGTGAACGTTTAGCTGTAATATTGTGTGCCAAAAACTGTTTACACTTTTGGGTTTATGTATACAATTCATCCAGCATATACATTAAATTGCAGTTAAAAAAATCATTCTTTTTTTAATTATGCATACAATAAAAAGTTGGTTACGAACGAAAAACAAAATGCGTTCGATATTTAAGCCGTTTTCTATCAATGTAATTTAAAAGATAAGTATATTCATCTTTGTTATGAAATGAGCTTTCATCGTATGACGACCATTCTGTGTTGCTTCACGCATATCTGGGCCAAGCGTCTACTGGACTGTGCGAAAAACCACCTGCGAAGACCTTCTTATTTTACCAATTAGGCCGCCATATTGAATCACGTAAGAAAATTCTACGCAAGCTTGACTACGTCAATAATGATGTTATTCTGAATCCTGATGCAGTTGATTGCTTTCATGGACAGCTTCTGCTCATATTCCAGGAACTTTTCACCGTTGACCTTCATCTGTGACGGAAAGCATTTAAGGTTACTTACTTTTCAATTTAAATAGGGGTTTGCGTTTGTTGTTAAATTACGCACGCTTATAGATAATCGTTTCGGGTGTGTGTTGAAGTTAATACAAGATGCTATTCATTTCGCTTACATTAATAATCCAATGATAGTTTAGACAATAATTTATGTGTGCGTTTACAAAAGAAACAAAAACTCTGTCTATGAAAACATGGAAATTTAAAGCATAATTATATGACCTTTAAAAATGGAGAGTTTTTAAAAGTCGACAGTATATGTGTCCAGTCTACCTTCAATGACATATTATTCTTCTTCGAAAAAACATTTTGAACCTATAGCTTTCGTTGTTGGTAATTCCTTTCTGTTTAATACATATAGAGTTTGGCGCTTCAAGATAAAATCATAAACCGAGGTTGACTTACTTTAAAGGAGTGATCATCCACCGTGATTTTGATTTTGAACTCCTGATCTGGATGAAATGGGAATGGAAGATTTCTGTGTTCCTCCGTACCCCAGCCGCCTCCCTTCTTGCAGTTGGTCACGATTTTGTTATGGTCCGAGCCGAAGTTAAACCGCGCATCGAAATGAAACGCAATCTCGTGCGGTTCTTCTTCTGGTCCATGTTGGAGGTTTACGGAGAATCTGACGATAGTGGATATTAAATACATGTTACTATAGTAACCAATGAAAGCTTACTGGTAAATATTGTGTTTTTTTATTGTAAAAATGGTTATGAGTTTGCTTCATACACACTAGTTAAATAGCTCGTATATTAATTCCTTGTGTTATTAACGTCCTTTTACAATATTTAACTGCAAATACATTTGGCGATCACAAACGTTGTTTTTTAGGTCAAAGAGCTTACTTCAGGTATACAACAATTTCAAGGCTTTTCAAAGCATGGGCAGTGAACATCCGATTTGAATCGTTTCCAAACATGAATACATTTATTATTTGAATATAAACATGCCCTACCTGGACGCGCCGTGTGGTGCTTTCCCCTTGATTGTGATTTCCTGGATCGACTCAGTGTCCATGTGGTGCACGAACGGAACTGCCTGTAAATCGAAATAAAGTAGACCATAAAAGGGAAGTCATAAGGAGTGTATACAATTTGATGCGCGTGGTGTCGTGTTTGAAGTGTATGTGTAACTATAAAAGTATACTAAACGTCGATATGTCCCTTAAATCATAGATAAATCAAGTGCCATTTATTCCTTTTTTTTCAAATATGCAAGTAAACTACTTTTTTCCGAAACGTAGATTTCAGTTTGCATACAACAAAGAGCTGATTTCCGAATATATATTAAACATAGGGTGTTACTCCATGTCATGATATAAATTATCACTAAAGCATCGATTTTGCAAGTTTGGGTTAAATTTGTTCATGTTTCTATCCAACAAAACAGGTTTGGAATTCATTAATCTCCTGCGTTAAACACGTATTACGCTGTAGAAAACATTAAAAACGTGGTGTCACGTTAAGAGCTACGGAGTACCGTTAGGGCCATCGTGGTAACACATTAAAATCCAGAAGGCGACAATGCGATAGTGCGATAGTACAATGGCGACAATGCGATAGTACGATGGCAACAATGCGATAGTACGATGGCGACAGTGCGATAGTACGATAGCGACAATGCGACAATGCGACCGTACGACAATACGATGGCGACAGTGCTATAGTACGATAGCGACAATGCGATAATACGATGACGACAAATTGCCATCTATCCATGTTTCAAGTTTCATTAAAAAATATGAAGAACTTTAAAAGTTATCGCAGGATCTACCATTTTCAGCAATATTTATTGTCTATTTGTTGCCATATCAACCAGAATTCTTGACGTAGGCACAAAATGAAATGACGTGCATAATCTCCATATTGCCATCTGTGCATGTTTCAAGTTACATGAAAAAATACGCAGAACTTTTAAAGTTATCGCAGGATCCACCATTTTCAGCAATATTTCTAGTCTATTAGTTGCCATAGCAACCAGAATTCTTTACATAGGAACAAAATGAAATAACGTGCATAATCTCCATATTATCATCTGTCCATGTTTCAAGTTTCATGAAAAAATATAAAGAACTTTTAAAGTAATCGCAGGATCCAGAAAAGTGTGACAGACTGACACACACAGAGCGCAAACCATAGTCTCTCTCCGTTTTCACCGGTAGGGGTCAAATAAGTGAATGACATTAAATTAAGCCCAATACTACCCACACAATATGTGTGGTTCTTATACTTTACACCAAATCTCAATATCCGCGCATAGAGTACAATGTTGTATTTAAATACCTTGAATCCTTCATATAATAGTCTGTACAAGACTATTAAATTAAATCAATTAAAAGGCAATACTCTGTTAATAATATCCGTGTTCTCTAGACTTTCCGTTTAAGCCCTCTATGGTGAAGTTGCATGCCAATCTGGTTTTCCCCAATACAACAAAAGGATAACACAAAATTAGCAAAGGTAATAGATCCAAGAGAATTTTAAAAAGATCGTGTTTCTTATACCCTGGACTTTCTCTCAATGTTCTCTATCAATGCACACAATTTTATTTAAATACCTTCAATGCATAGGGAGTTTTGTTCCGCACAAGAAAAGTAACAAAAAGACAATAACTCAGTAAATCCGGAAGTAGAGTTAAAGTCTTTTAACTCTGCACTTGCACTCAATGCACTCTATCATTACTTAAACATGTGTTTCCACCCTTTTAATAGTGCCTAATATATACCCCGCACAAGCGGGTCACAATGACGGACGGATGGAGACCCGTAAAGACAGAGGGCGAATTTACGGACTCTGCGATGCTTTATGCCACCTGGAGGAACAGCAAAATGCCAATAGAAGTTGCACAATCATTGCGAAAGATCCACCGCATGTTATAGCTTTGTCGGACGGATGAAGAAGTTAATGTAAAATAACATATATAAAATTATATATATATATATATTTATCCCCACGCTTTTAAAAGCGTGAAAATATTGTATTGATCTCCGATTTCTGTCCGTCTGTCCTGACCACTTTTTCCTCCTACACTATTAGCACTTGAACCTTGAAACTTACATACATGGTAGCTATGAGCATATGTGCGACGGTGACGGTGACGGTGACGGACTTTTGATCTGACCCCTGGGTAAAAGGTTATGGGTAAATAAATGGGATATGGGTAAAACCAAACTTATTTTACTAACAACATTCGACGCACATGATAATAACTTTTGACCCAGGGGTCTGATCAAAATTCCAAATAGTGCACCGTCGCACATATGCTCATAGCTACCATGTGTGTAACTTTCAAGGTTCTATTGCTAATAGCGTAGGAGGAGATAGTTGAGAATTGAGGTTTGGGGTGGGGCCGGGTCAGAAATTTTCACTCATTTTTTTTAGGTTATTTTACATTAACTTCTTCATTTCTACATCGATTTACTTCAAATTGATACCGGACATCTCTTATGACAATACAGTCAATCTCAACTATACATGGGCCCATTACCAACCCTGGGGCGCCCCGCCCACATGGACCACGCCCACCCAAATTTTGTTTTAACATAACTTCTTCATTTATTCACCAATTGACTTCAAATTAATACTGAACATCTCTTACGACAACACGGTCTATCTCGACCATCCATGTCCACATTACCCACCATATGGCCACTGATAAAGGTAAAGGCAGCTTGGTTCCCGTCCTCTTTCAAATTTATCGAGAGGTGCACGGGAACTTCTTCCCCTTCCCCCCAAATTTCTGTTCGTACCCAATTTTTTTCCTACCCAATTTGATTTTCTTACCCAAATTTTGTTTTGTACCCAAATTTATTTCGTACCCAAATTTTGTTTTGTACCCAATTTTTTTTCGTAACCAAATTTGTTCGTTCCTAAAATTGTTTTTGTACCCTATTTTTTTTTCGTACCAAAATATCGTTCGTACCCATTTTTTTTTCGTTCCCAAATTGTTTTCGTACCAACATTTTTTCGTACCCAAATTTTGCCTTTTACTATAACTTCTTCATTTCTACACCGATTCACTTCTAATTGATNTATATATATATATATATATATATATATATATATATATATATATATTTATTTATATATGTCTTGTTTTATTGGTTTGAAGATGACTTTTGCTTTAGAGTCATGTCGAAAACTAGATACGCATCTTCAATTAAATTTGGCAAAAATATATGTGTGAATTTTATTGATAAACGCTTATGGTTATGGAAAAGGTAATTAAAATATAAACAGATACGTATGAATGTTTGACGTTTCTTGCATAGTGGACACAACAATATATTATATTAAGACAAAAACGAAATTCAAAAGGGTAATGACTCCGTCAATAAAGTCAACGCAAGTTTTAAGAGTTGTGTCCACTATGCAAGAAACCGTGTGCTCTAGCTTTCTTAAACAAACATGGCTCAATTGTTTACCCACTGTCTCAAGTGTTTTGAAAATAGAAACATTACAGCTGTATAGCAAAACTATAATATGTATGGACGTATGGCCTACTATCTCAAATAATACATTCTTTACGAGGAACAATTATTTCTTCAATAAAGCTACAACAAATTCATAAGATATTCGTCAGATTTGCCGAAATATTCATTATTCGTAAAGTGATCTATAAAGATAAATTAATTTTGTATTGCGCCGCACGATCAATCTTGTCCCGCATCCGACTTTTTAAAAGCACATTTGTTGTTTCCTTTTCTATTAGTTCTATGTGTGGACTAAAGAAGAATAATTCATTCGTAAGCATGATTGTTTTATTCTAAGGAAGTTTAATTTCGTCAGAGAGAATATTATTTGTTTCATAAAGATAATTATTAACATCGTATAACATTCTTTTTCTTATAATATGTTTTGTGTTCGTTAGTTCAGATGCTTCAACGGCAGATGTCAAAAAATTAAACGGATTTGTCAATGTACTTTAACATACAATTTGTCTTTAATTTAAGACAACCGTAAACAATAGTCGTACGATGAGATGAAATACTGGGGATATAAAGTAAATGGAAACCAAACTTGGTTTGTTGACATATCAACCAAACCAACGACACAGCGTTGCCAAGGCCGGGTAATTTATTGCGACACCTCGACAATGCAAATAAGTCATGGCCCAGACAAAACAAAATGAATCAGAAATTGTCAAATATTTACACCCGCAAAGTTTGCAATGCGCGAATTGGACCTTGTTTGCTTATATTTTATTTTATGTTGTAAATCACGAACTTTGTTAAGCCTTTCCCATCACAGGTCATGTTCCAATACAGTCGATTCGTCAATAACGGATTTTAGTGAGTAACGGACAGGTTTAAAGTTTAAGGGCAAATAATTGTATCGACTCTATTGACAAACTACATATATGACTCAACTGTAATTGTCAAATGATCAATAACAATTGAAACTGTCAACACAATTGTCAGTAGGGCAATGGTAATGAAAAATTTAATCTGTAACAGTTTTGCACGCTTCGCCATATGTAAAGGTTTACTATAAGATAATTTCTTTAAAACGGCAGTTTCTATCATCTCTGTTTCTTTTGGCTTACTTATAATGATCATCTCTATAATTATGTGTTAATGTGTTATTTATTACCCACCAATAGATGATAATTTGACTAAAATAATGTAGTTTGTTATAAGAATAAAACGTTTTTCCCATGTGCCTATAGGAAACACACTAAGTTAGACAATTTCTCGTATTTAACTCAAACTTATTCGATACTTTTTTCTTGTCACGCGTATTAAAATTATTTTCAGACATTGAAAAAAGTCATATTTGACTGGGAACCTTTCAATGATTTTAACAAAATTAAATCTTATAAAGGATTGCTTTATGGCTGAATAATTGATTTACCTTTATATTAACCAACGTTGTTCTCAAAGTAAAATGTGCAATTGAAAAGGCGTATAATGACGAATCATGGTTAATGTATCTGGTCTCTATATTCATCCCATTATATTAATTTCTTAAGTAATTCAATGGACACTATTCATCTGTTTAAGAGCAAGCAGGATGGGTAGGCCCCGTCAAAATGCAAAAGGTAGCGATAGCCAAGCTGTATCCAAGACAAAAATAATCAGGACAAAATTATTGCTACAGTCATAAAAATAGATTGTATAATTTTCCAACAAAATATTTGAATGCAATGCATCGAAAATCTTAGATTTGTTTCCCTTGCAATTTATTTCATAATATAAAACAAGGTATGTGTTTGTGAAACACTATGTCCCCTTTTGAGCGATTTTGACCCATATATTTGATCTTTGACCTTAAAAGATAACCTTGACCTTGACCTTTCACCACTCAAAATGAGCAGCTCCATGAGATACACATGCATGCCAAATATCAAGTTGCTATCTTCAATATTGCAAACGTTATGGCCAATGTTAAAGTTTGTTCAAACAAACCAACAGACAAACAAACCAAAAAACAGACAGGGCAAAAACAATATGTCCCCCAGTATAGACTGGGGGACATAAAAACAGTTTGATTGTGCTCTCCCTTTCTATAATTTGTATTTATATTCAGATGAGAAGCTTACTCTTGTTCAATGTGCTACAATCAGTTTGTTTCAGTTAATACTAATTTACTTCAAGGTGCACATGATAAATGAATATAGTGATACGATGTGCTTCGGTCAACTATGTCTTTAGTAGTTCTACTCTAGTAGCATGTGTTGTTAAATATGCAATGCTTGTAAGTCCATTCTGTGTTTTTGTCATTGAACATATTAACACCGATGTTACATGTTGTTACAATTTTTAAAACGTAATTATGTTTAATCTGTGAACCTAGTTAATGATTCTCTGTGATGTTTTATATTTGATATACGAATCATTTTACTCAATTAAAATTAAGTTATCTCACAAATCGTGTTAAGTTGTCAAATTTAGTTATTAAACAAGTTCCCAGGTTCATTTAAGTAACTTCAACAGAAATAAAAGCGTAGTGATGACGATGAGATCTGAATTCCCCACCTCATTTAAGTTACTTGAGCAAAATAAATGTTGATGCCGACGAGAAATTATATATTCCAATACCAAACTGTTATCATGTGGTAAAATTTACTGCACTATGACCTATTTGGAGATGGATTTCGACAACCCATGTCACTGGACATAAGTTGTCCCATAAAGACCAAGGTAATCCGGTAATAACTGAATCAGTGTACCATGAAACTCCCACTGTTTTTAAATACATGTACAATTAGGTAAATATTTTAAACCGCTCACATTTCAATAGGCAAAACATTTTCTGTTTATGTATAGTGGTTTATCTCGTGAATAAGTTTAAAGTTTAAACCTATTGATTGTAGCTCGATTGCATTTGAAGTACGTACTACTTATTTGAAACGCTCTGGTGATTTCATGCTCTATACGTTAAAATGAGACTCCGAGTCTTTAGCTATCCGTTAAATATCAATCAACTGTATAGTTAAATTCTGTTCGAGGGTTTTGAAACACTTTCAACACACGGTGAATATTTTACATGGTGAAATAAGTTGAAACGTGTATGACGGAATCATGTAAGAAAGATGTAATTCTTCACATAGTTTTATCAGTGAATTCATGAAAACATATGTAAGAAATGGAACTTTGGGTAAGACAGTGTTTGTATGGCGACGGCACGGGATCGCGGACTTTGATTAAACATGAAAAAAAACTTATCTGACATTTTGCAATGGCAGGTGACCTGTTTGTTTGATCCTGGCCTAAAAATACATGTAATTATATGATCTTTTTAGCAGACCGTGACCTAACAATACTTGTAATTTTATATCAGAAAAAGGTACATGGCATTCCCTTTGATTTTCCACGGCGAGGTTCATCAAGTATTACAAAGCACAGCGCCTGTCTTATACTTGCACAGCGCTTATCTTATACTTGCACAGTGCCTATCTTATACTTGTACAGCACCTATCTTATACTTGCACTTCGCCTATCGTATACTTGCACGTCACCTATCTGATACGTACACGTCGTATTTAACATTTTAAAACTATATTAAAGCATCGAATTAACAAACAAGAAAATCGAAAGGGTGTACTTACAGGATGTTTGAAGGTGTGGACCATTCTTCGAGCTCAATGGAGTGACACGTTGTCTGATTTCCGATAAACTGAAACCTGTATTGGTGAATTGGACTTTATTTATACTTCGGCGTGTACCGCGTTTCACACTGGTTTGTGTAATAGGTTTGTCGATTTAACGCCTACTCGCGTTTCTCTATGAAAAGCAAATAAATGAGTTGTCTGACTGCGCGCACAGGTATATGTAAGCTTGATTTATTAACGCATGCATGCGACTGAATATAAATAAACAAACTTTAAATTATGCAAATGTGTTTTAACGATTATTCTCGTTAGTGACAACAATAATTATTACTTCGTAGTATACAAGTATTGTCAATGTATACGAAGTTTATCTATTTTACTCTTTAATACCAGTCCACACGACGAATTAAATTTAGTAATTGCATACAGTATAAGGCCACACGACAACTAACAATACTTCATATACATCATACAAATATTGTACATGTTTTCTGCATTTGTATTTAATTCGCGCTTGAGTAATTTGATCTACACCAAACTGTCGTCTGCACAAAATCGAAGTCGTGAAACGCGGTAAATGCTTTCCTCATGGAAGGTGTTTACGATCCACGTAAATCCTTACGAGGCCATCTTAAATAGTATAGCATTGGATATACAGCATTATTCCATAGGACGCTGTACTGTACATGCCAAGTGTAAATTAAATACACTGCAATACTTAGTAAGCTCGTTTAAGGTGTAGGCGGATTAGAATGTCACACGAACATACACTGGATATTACATTGCTGCACCTATGATATGCATGTGCATCCTGTTTAAGGATATATTTTATTATTGCGATTGAGCGCCAGCCTAATAATTGTTAAAGCATACTTGAATAAATTGCATATTCTTTGATTTTGAGGCAAGCTTGTTTGTTGCGACCAATTAACGCTATGTTGGGTCAGACTTTCTTGAAGGAATGCTACTTCATACATTCCTTTTACACATGAATGTTCTGCTCTGTCGTTTTGCTAACTATAGTCGTTTTTACACGAGTTTGAAATAATTAGAATAAACGCATAGGTTAGTGTTAAATACAGATACGAAGAACACCATTTTACACTCTTAGATAAACGTGTAACGTTTCACACGTTTCACACTCTGAGATAAATATACGCTTCACATATAATTGCTGTAATGGAAAAAGTTCATTAGAAGTGTCATTTAAAATATTTAAATTCCTTATATCATAATACTATGTCTGTATTATAATTGCAATAATTGTGAACATTTTAGTTTTTATTCGCTGTAGGTATTTCTGTAAGGTGCTATTATTTGTTTTCATTGTACAAAGTATGTTTAAACTCCAATTACGCCCCTGGCGCCGGTGTATTTTTGTTTTCAATCGAATAGTTATAATAATTTTTTACATAAGATTACATACAATTGTAGATTTTTAAATTGAAGCGTGGACAATGAAGATCGCGCGTGTATGATAAGAAACACTTAAAGCCTATATAACGCTCAAAATCAACGAACTTTTCGTACACTATTTCGTAAAATAAAGTTAACACATAAACAATCAGTGTTCCTTTAAGCAATAGCCAAAATGTCAACGCTAGATGTGGTCTGGTAACATAGATTTAACAAGATTTAAAATGCTATTTTTTTATTTGTTTGTGACACAATATATTCCATTTTAATTTCCCGCGACGATATCTATTCATACGACACGCGAACACTAAATTGCTACATGAACACGGGTTGAATATATTGTACAATAAAAACACAATAAAAAGAGCATTTTGTATCTTGTTAAATCTTCGTTACCAGAGCACATCTAGCATTGAAATTTTGGCTACTGCTATAAGGAACACTGATTGATTATGTGTTAACTTTATTTTACGAAATAATGTACGAAATATTCGTTGATTTTGAGCGTTATAGGGGCTTTAAGCTGAATGCTTCTAAAATAACAACGGCACATCGTCGGCTTTTCTTGTCTTCAGCAAATTATTTTTTTAATTGACGTGTACGTTATAGTCAAGATCGCGACGTCCATGCCGAGACAGGTATTTTTCGCCGTTTTATACCCTAAAATAATGTTGTTTAATTTTAAAATGAAGCTCACTTTCCTGTTATAGCAGTAAGACAGTGATAAGCGTTTATTTCGTATTAAAATTCGCTTTATATCTCGACTTAACTCGCTGCGAATTTTCTTAATGAAGCTGTAATTAGGTCATCCCGCTAAGAAATTTCGCAACAAGTAGTCGAGATATAGAGCGAATTTTAATACAAAATAAACGCTTATGACTTTCTTGCTGATATGGCTGGAAAGTTAGCGGCATTAAAATTGTTTATTAAAGTAATTAAGGGTATAAAACTGCGAGAAATATCTGCCTCGGCATGGACGTCGCCATCTTGTTTGTTACGTGATTACCCCCTCTGGTGTATGTTATTCTGATTAGTTGTTTTATAAATTAGGTCGTAAATGTGTAAGTTTCTGTTAATTTTGTCTAGTGTGTCTAATTATATATTAAAATTCACAACATCAAGTTTAAGTTGTGAACGTTTAGTTGTAATATTTTGTGCAAAAAAAACTGTTTACATTGTAGGATTTCTTTAAACAGTACAACAAGCATTTAATTTTCTTGCAGTTAAAACAAACACAAGTATTACAATTTATGTTTACTTATGCATACAATAACAAGTTGGTTACACATGTAAAACAGAATGCCTTAGATATACAGGCCGTTATTACCGCAATTCAACAGGTAAGTATATCCATCTTATAATGAAATAAGCTGAATTTTATGACGACCGTTTTGTGTTGCCTCATGCATGTCTTTTCCATGCGACTACTGGACGCGTGAAAAACCACCTGAGAAGACCTTCTTATGTTACCAATTAGGCCGCCATATTGAATCACGAAGTCAAGGAACAGTCTACACAAGTTTGACTTCTCCAATAAGAATGTGATTCTGTATCCTGATGCAGTTGATTGATTTCATGGACAGCTTCTGTTCATATTCCAGGAACTTGACACCGTTGACCTTCATCTGCGACGGAAAGCAATTAAGGTTACTTACTTGTTCAATTAAATTAAATTAAACGTTTGTTGTTCATTATGTCACGCTGTTGGATTTTTTTTTGTAGATCATTGCTTCGGATTTTTGTTGAACATAATGAAAGATGATCTTAATTTCGCTGACGTCAATTATATGAGAGTTTAGACTATTATGTATGTGTGCGTTTACAAAAGAAACGGAAAATCTGTCTACGAAAACATGGAACTTTAAGCACTATTATATGAAGTATAAAATGGAGAATTTGGAAAAATCGACGATATATCTTTATAGTTTACCTTCAATTTTATTTTATTAATTATTGAAAAAAACACACCATGTTTTGAACGTTCTTGGTAATTCTAGTGTATTTAATAGATTTAAAGTTTGGCGCTTTGAGTTTAAATCATAAAACGAGGTTGTCTTACTTTAAAGGAGTCATCATCCACCGTGATTTTGATCTTGAAATCCTCGTCATGATGAAATGGGAATGAAAGATGTATGTGATCTTCCTTCCCCCATGTGCCATCCTTCTTAGAGTTGGTCACTATTGTGTTGTGGTCATTGCCGAAGTTAAACCGCGCATCGAACACGAACGCAATCTCGTGCGGTTCTGCTTCCGCCCCGCGTTGGAGGTACACGGAGAATCTTCAACCGATCATAATACATGAAATGATAGTAACCAGTAAAAGCCGGCTGGTGTATTCCGTGTTCTAAGATGAAACACTGTGTGATGATATCGCCACATATTTAATAGTTACATAGCTTATTATATTATAAGGTATCCAATTTACCTTTATGAATAGTTTACTACATACAAGTTTGGCGATCAAACATTGTGTTTTCAGGTCTACACCAATTTAAGTATTTGAAGGTTAAGGGCGTTGAACTTCATTTTTTTATCGTATGCGCACATGAATACATTTATATATTGGAATTGTAAATATTCCCTACCTGGATGCGCCGTGTGGTGCTTTCCCCTTGATTGTGATTTCCTGGATCGACTCGGTGTCCATGAAGTGCACAAACGGAACTGCATGTAAATCGAAATGATGTAGACCATAAGAAAGGAAGCTATAACGAGCGTATGCCATGTGATCCGTGTGGTGTCACTTTTGAAGTTTATATGAAACCATGCATTATGGACGTCGATATGTCCTTTAAATAAAAGCTGCTTCTTTTCGTTCGTTACAAATTTGCAAGAGACCACTTTTTTCCGGAGCGTAAGTTTTACTTTACTTTAAACAAAGAGCTGCTTTCACATATACACTTAACGTACCAGATATGATATATATTAGCACTATACATGTAGCATTTATTGTACACGTTTGGGTTAAACATATTCATGTTTGTGTCAACCAAAATAGGTATGGAATTGATCAATCTATTCCGTTAAACATGTATTACGCTGTCAAATCATTACAAAACGCAATTGCTATCACTCTTTGACCTGAATGCCCCCGAAGTATTGTTTTGACCAACAAGACCTGTGTTTGTGAAACACAATGTCAACTACTGCGCTTTGAAGCCGCACGACAGCTATTTTAGAAAAAAATTGTTAAGTCCAAGGCCCTTTACTTTGCCAAAAATAAATGGACCGGAACGAAGCGACACTTTATCTGTAAGTCATGTAAGAAGACCCAGATAGCAAAAATCAGCTAAATGTTTGAAAGCATTTCGTAAAAAAACTTCCTGAGAACGGTAATTATAGAGAACATTTCTAAGTCCAAGGCCAT
Organism: Dreissena rostriformis; assembly: GCA_007657795.1. NCBI lineage: Eukaryota > Metazoa > Mollusca > Bivalvia > Myida > Dreissenidae > Dreissena > Dreissena rostriformis. The sequence continues at coordinate 129,985 of VMBQ01001861.1, read as the reverse complement.
AACTTTGCCAATAATCAATGGACCGGAACGAAACGATACTTCATCTGTAAGTCATGTAGGTAGACTCGCATACCAAAAATCAGCTAAATGTCTGAAAGCGTTTCGAAAAACAAATCTCCGGAAAACTGTTATTATACAGATAATGTCTAAGGCCAAGGCCCATAACTTCGCCAAAAATCAATGGACCGGAACGAAACTCACACTTCACCTGTAGGTCATGTTGGTAGACTAATATACAAACATTCATCTAAATATCTAAATGCGTTTCGTAAAAAACCTCCGGAAAACGGTAATTATAGAAAAAATGTCTAAGTCCAAACCCCATAACTTCGCCATAATTCAATGAACCGGAACGAATCTCCCACTTAATCTGTTAGTCATGTAGGTAGGCTCAAATACCAAAAATCTGCTAAATATCTGAATGAGTTGCGTATAAAACCTCCTGAAAACGGAATGCCTCACGGACAGACGGACGGACAGTCCGAATGCTATACGGGATCATAAAACGATCGATCTTGACATTATATATGAAAACAGGCAAGTTTTATTAATTTATTTAAAAACATAAAATGAAAAAAAAACATGATCTCTTAAATACTGACGAAAGAGTCAAGATATTTGTATTTTGCACTTTTTCTCAATGTTCCTTCTCATAATATGAACTTTTGCAAGATTCCCATCAATACTCAGAGATTATTTTCGTAAACAGAATGCATATTCAATACTTTTGAATTAAGGCTTTATTCATGACAAATAAACTATGGGAAACAACCTGTGTGGTCCTTGTGCAAGGCATTATAGTTATTCAACCTTCAATAATCACAGACAAATGCTCCATACAAGAAACGGACTATAACAAATTAGTGAAGGACATAAACTCCAAAAACCCCTACACAATATGAATGGTTCGTATACTCTACATTTATTCTCAATGTCCATGTACTGTGTACAATATTCTATTTTAATACTTTAATACTTTGGGAATTGTTTTACAAGAAAATAAAATAAGATCAATTAAAGGGCAATAATCTGTTAATCATAAGCAAAGAGTTATGGTCCGTGTTCTCTGGATTTGCCCCTTTCAGCTCTCTATGGTGATATGTTTCTTCATACAACAAAACGACAGAATGACGGACATAGTTTTCGACACAACGATACAGAAAAGCCATCTTCCAAACAATAAAAAAGAAATTAAAAGGAATTCCGAAAAAGTAAAACAGTTATGTCCGTCCTCCTTATCAAGAACATACATGCTTCTACAGACTGAACGTCTGTTCAATCTACAAGTGTCCCTAAACATTTTAATGGTGTTAATTTTGTTATCGATCTCAATAGTAAAATAGTCTTCATGCTATTTCAAATATTAAACATATTAAACACAGCACATTGATAAGAATGTTCATCTTGTGAATTCATGTTCTATTCGTTGAAATGAGACATAAGAGTCCTACGCTATCCTTTAAAAACAAATCGATTGTATAGTAAAATTTTGTTTGTTGGTTTTTCAAAAATTGAAAGTGTGTTGCCATATTCCGAATATGTTACATTGTGAAATATTTTGAACGGTGTATGACGGACTCGTAAAAGAAAAATGTAATTCTTCACATTTTTTAAGGAAATAATTCATGAAAGGATATGTTGGATTTGAGACTTTTCTTGTAAGACAGTTCTTGTATAGCATCGGCTCTTGACCGCGATAATGTGGAGTTTGAATAAAAATGAATACAAAACCTAAACCTATCTGACATTATACAATCTCATATGACATATTTGTTTGCCCCTGGACTTAAAAACATGTAATAAATTCAAATTATATGATCTTGTGGGCTGACCCTGACTTAAAACACCATGTTATTATATATATCAAAAAGGTCAATGGCATTCCCCCTGTGATTTTAATGTTTTAAACACAACAATTATTTCAAACGACCAGACTAATCAATCAATAAAAAGCACCGATACTATATAATACTTGTATTTCGTATTAAACATTTCGGAAATGAAATTTAAGCAAAGAACAAGAGATGTGTTTGAGAAACACTATGTCCCTTTTTGAGCGATTTCGACCCATATATTTGACCTTTGACCTTGAAGGATGACCTTGACCTTGATCTTTCACCACTCAAAATGTGCAGCTCTATGAGATACACATGCATGCCAAATATTCAGTTCTAATCTTCAATATTGCAAAAGTTATGGCCAATGTTAAAGTTTGTGCAAACAAACCAACAAACAAACGAACAAACCAACAAACAGACAGGGCAAAAACAATATGTCTCCCAGTATAGACTGGGGGACATAAAGACAAGACAAGACAGAAAAAAACATTTTATTCGAGATCAGTACATAGTACATAATCTATCAAATAATGTGATTTAATACAATAAATCAGTTGTCAGTTTGTTTAGGTAATGTTTTTAACAAAAAAGCAAATATTGATTCAAATAATGTGCAGACTACGTAACATACACATGGAGAGTGATGTACACGTATTACACGGTAACAAAATTGTCTTATATCTAGTGCATATTTAATATAGTTTGTAACATGTTTTAGAATAGATGCGTTAACAGATCCCATTAAAGAATTGAATTTATATAATGAAGGTCTAACGTAAAATCTTCTATCTAGGATTTTTTTCCTTATAGTAATGTAGCATGGACAAATAAATATAAAATGGTACACGTTTTCTAGATCGCAACTTTTACAATACAAACATTATCTTTCGTTTCTTGGTATATTACTAGAGCCATAACGGCCCGTATAATTCTTAATGAGTGTGCACAAATCCTGAAGCGTGTAACAAATTTCCTCAGGTTAACGGGCAATATATCAAGGTAGTTGTCATTGGCAAAGTTAATTTTATAATGAGCGTAATCTGTTAAAACTGGACTACGCAGTTATAGACCTTGCCATTCTTAAATAAATTTGCTTATAACTCGCTCCTTAAATACGAAAAAAAAAAAGAACTACATACATTTTCTGGGTTTATAAATACCCAAGAAAACCCAAAATCATATAGAAGTTTCTTAACACAGGACACCCAGTTAGAGTGACGTAGTTAACAATCTTCTAAAGCTCTAAGATATAAAGATGAAATTATTATATTATCGCTCTGCAACATCTTACACCAATACGATATGATCCTCGTATACCTGGAATATATATATATATAAAGGGTATCGCCCCAAGTCGCCGTTTACTCCTACAGATGCAGTTGATTTCCTTACATTTAGTATAGCTTTACAACATTTTGAATGCACACGTTCAATATCTTTTGACTTGGTAAAACCCCAAACTTCGGACGCATAATTAAGTGTAGAACCAACAAAAGCATCGAACAATTCAAAATACGTCTTTGGACTGAAAGGATATTTTTTTAATTATATAACAAAATATTTAAAGCTTTTAAAGATTTACCAATTATGAACTCATAATTTGTAGCAAAATAAAAAGGAACAATAAAAATGAAAGTCTCTTCTTACAGGATGTTTGATGATGTGGACCATTTTTCGAGCTCGATGGAGTGACACTCAGTCTGAGTTCCGATAAACTCAAACAAGCACTGGTGAATCGGACTTGATATATACTTCGGCGTGTTCCGGGTTCAACACAGGCTCGTGTACTAGGTTAAAACAACGCCCATACGCGTTGATCTCTATCTCTCTCTATATATACATGTATAATATGTTTTTGATCAAAATGTAACCTTACACAGAAAGTACGCGCATATCATATGTGCAGCAATATAATATCCACTTATTTTTTGTGATATTGTAATCTGCCTCATCTGATACGTATTCGCATTGGTCAGCTTTCGCATGAGCACGTAATAGCCACGCATACGTACTAAAAGATATCGCGTGTGCACGTCATAGGGTACAGGATGAACGGGATTCACATAGGGTTTTCACACGGGCTGGGCAAAATGTTAACACTTTATTTTTGCAAATATCTCAAGTTATTGAAATACATTGGCAAAAATCTTTAGTGCATAAAAGACAGTATTTATTGCAGTGTGTGCCAATATCTTAAGATTTAAGAAATAATCCTAGAATAAGTCTGAAATCGGTGACAAAATTTCACATTGCGTGCAGCATACAAGTGTTCATAAATGCTTACATATCGAATGTTTTGACCAAGAACACAGGTTTATTAAATAAAGTAATTCTGATGTATTTCACATTGCCATAAGCACGATAAAAAAATGTATATTATGCAATAGTTGAAATTCTTAAGAAAAAATGGTTTTAAAAGTTATTTGAAACAAAAGCACCATTTACATGTGTATTTGCATCCCTTAACGTTTAATTGTGAACCCCAAAAAGTCACGTGATCCTGCACCCTGGGTATCCCGTAACAGCAAATGGAATAAATATCGGTTTGAAAATGTAAAACAAAAAATCGAATCAACCTCGACTTTGTTTTACATCAATTTATATGTATCAAACAAATTTCGATTAAAATTTAACAATAAGTAGCGGTTTTTAGTTTTATGTCATTAATTTGCCCAATAACGCAACGTTGAAAACTGTTTTGATTTGTTGGCAGTATGCTAATAGACTATACAGTTGACAATCATAAACACGTCTCGCAGTCAGGTGCGTATTTTTGTGGTCGGAAAAATGCGCGGATGTTCGCAGACGATATAGATAACGTTTACTTAAGGTGTTATGTTTCGCGGCATTTCATGAAAGTTTGCGTGGCGCAGTGGTAGCGCATTTGATTATGGTCGAGGGTAAAGGGCTTGAATCCCGACGACGTCAGGTTTTTGTTCAACTTGTTTTCCTACTATCACAATTAGTAAAGACTATTTAAAACATTAAATATTTGTAAGCAATCATATTTAATGACATTTGAAAAAAATGCCAAAATCTGTAAACAATTCCCTTAAAAAAATGGATAGGAACGAGATTTTGTTAAAATTAGTGTAGTTCCACAACTTGTTTCATAGATGCCATCATTCGATAAATATGTTCCTAACATGTTTAGCTAACTTTTCGCATACTTCGTGATGTGTTTAAAGAAAGGTGAATCTCGTTGTATTTGATGTTGTGATAACATACCTTTTCAATGTATTTTTAATGGGGTAATTTATTTTAAAAAGTTTTAACGGATTCATAATTCTCTTGTTTCCTGCAGAAGACTTGCGAGTTGTTTAAGGGCTGTTACATCGTTAAACATTGTGACGCCAAACATTTAACTTGCGATTTTGGGCGGCAAGAGAGGGGGTCAAATTAAAGTATAATATATTTATATGCAAGTTAAGTTACATAGTATTTGAAATTATTTGAATAATTTGAATAAGGATGAAAAACTTCAGGACGCGTGCTCAAAAATACAGCATGCATGTAATATTTTGAGTAAGTAACGTGGTCGATAAATTTGACAACAACATCAACACAACAACGAATTGTTCCTTTCTGCTTAAATGAAAATGAAGCGATCGTAACAGTATAACGAGAATTATTAAACAAAACAAGAAAACCAAAGATATAACTTCGACCTTAGCTTCCGAATGAAAAAGTCGTTCAGTCTCGTAAATAATACGGATTTAATGATAACGTTAATTACCACCTAGTACATATATCTCAAATGAGCCTGTTATGGTTATGAGAAATGTTTACTTCATCTTTTCAATGCACAAACAACGGACTGATCTGTAGGAAACTATTGTTTTCCAAATTAAAACAAGAGCCAAGCTCCCTTGATACGTGTTTCTGATTTTCCGATTGATACAGGATGTTTTGCAATATTTCATCACTTCTTGTTTCATTTATTTGTAAAAAAAAAAAAACTTTTCTTTTTGTTAGCCTTTTAGATTTTCATTCAGTCAACTGTTCCTTTAACATTTACCTCAGCAGAAACTTCCCTGTATCTTGCCAACAGACTTTCAACGCCGTCGGCGCTTTGATTTAATTAGAAGCTTTATTTATCAAACTGAAAGTGTTGTGCAAAAACCATATTTGTGCACAGTCCTAGCCCTACCGATGTACACTCAACGCCATATCTTTAGTTCGCATTCGCTTGTCGTATCCGTGTCTGACCCGGACTTTACCGAATTATCTCAAAATATCAAAACATGTTTGTTCCGGGGCTAAGGGCGCAATTGAGTTACACCCTATGCATCAAGTGAATCATTCTAAAAGTGGCCTAATCCCCATCCTTCTTTACGCTAGTAAAAAAACTTTTAGTAAACAAACAAGTCGTACGATAGACTACTAGGTTTTGAGCGACAAGGATTTCTCGCTGTTAACAACTTCAAGGATTCGCCATTTAATAGTTGTTATCTGAAAACCCCCATTATAGTCGAACTCATGATTCAAAATACACATGCGTGGTTTGGTTCCATGGGTTTAAACGTGAATGTGACTAAAGCTGATCTTCGTCCCAAAGTTCAGATATAATGATTTCAAACACCATTACAATGTATACACGTGTTAAGAGTGAATGTTTGAGACTGAGTTAAAAAGCAATAATTTGTTGTGGGATAAATGCACAATGAAGTAACAATTTCGTGTTAATATCATCATTCAAAATAGTGATTTGAATGTTTTTTAAACCCAAGCATTGATGGCAATCCTAACACGTATCTGGGATTTAATAATCGTAATACATAATGATCCGTTAGATTGTTGTGTCCCACGTAACTCAAAAAGTATTGAGCAAACTAACTTTGTTTTTAAATGTCTGTTGTGTAAATCACAGATGACCTTTGGTGGAGTAATGCAACTTTTGCAACTATACCAATCTGCATGTGAACCTTCATACTTTGGTTCCTTCTTGTTTAGCACGACCAGTTTAATAGTCATTGTCAGCAAAAGATGACATTTGTTAAACTATTGTTGTGCGTAACTCAAATTGTGTTGCTTAATAACCAGCATGGGTATTTCGAATCCCGTGTTCGACTATAATTGGGTTTTAAGATAAAAAAAAACAATGAATTGGCAAATCCGTGAAGGTGTTAACAGTGAGAAATCCTTGTTGCTCAAAACGAAGTAGTCTATCGTACGACTTGTTTGTTTACTAAAAGTATTTTTACCAGCGTAAAGTAGGATGGGGATCAGACCACTTTTAGGATGCTTCACTTGATACGTAGGATGTAACTCAATAGCGCCACTTAGCCCTGGAACAAACGTGTGTTGATATTTTGAGATAATTCGGTAAAATCCGGGTCGGGAACGGATACGACCAGCGAATGCGACCTACAGATATGGCGGATGAGTTTTCATCGGTAGAGCTAGGACGGTAAAAAATTGGTTTAAATATTACTTAAGCACGAATACTTTCAGTTTCATAAATATAGCTTCTAATTAAATAAAACAGTTTTCAGCGTTGCGTCAAAGGACAAATTAATGACATAAGACTAAACTATAACATAATAAAAAGAACAGTTCCTAATTGATCATCTAAAATCGCAATTTGTTTGATACATATTAAGTCTGTCTGTCTGTCTGTCTGTCTGTCTGTCTGTCTGTCTGTCTGTCTGTCTGTCTGTCTGTCTGTCTGTCTGTGATAAAAACATGTATCACTCACCTTTGTATGGATTGAAAAAATAATTACGTCAAGCCTTTGAAACGGGTCAGAAGATGATACACAATGGTCATACTTTGAACATAAATATGCGATTTATAAAGTTTTAATTACAGCGACTGAACTGTGTTCCTCCTTTAAAAACGTATTCTTTTTGACACGTTTGTGAGTACAGGGTTCTAAACAGTTGTTAGTTTATCTTAAAACGTATATATAACTATAAAATCGTATACTATATGGCCCATATTGGACCTACATTGGTCCCATATGGATCTATTAATTTCCCTGAGCACACAACAGGACCCACATGCAGCACATATAAGACCCATATGGTTTCGGTTGCAAAGCGCATACGACACCCATATGGGTTGCCCATATGGGTCCCATATATCTAAATTGTTGGGCTGCTATTTGTGACACAAGATATTATATGTATATATATGTGCAACCATGTATTCTATGCACTGGATCTTTTTCATTTATATACACATACCGGTATATGCTTGGCAATTAATTCCGGATTCAGGACATGGTCACGATTGGCTTTCGATGCAAATAAATCATTTCAAGGCCATCTAAAAATGTAGCATTGGATACTCAGCATTTTTGCAAAGGCAGCTTAACTGTACATGTCAAGTGGCAATTAAGTACACTGACGTGCGCACGAGATAACTATGACGTACGTATGCGATAGCCATCACGTGCGCGCACGCGAAAGCTGACCAATGAAAATACGGATCAGATCAGGCAGATTAGAATGTCACACGAAAATAAAAAGGATATTATATTGCTGTACGTATGCACGTACATCCATGGGCGTCCGCACATGGGGGCAAATGGGGTCAGCTGACCCTCACCCTGGAAAATCGTTGAGCGGAAAAGTTAGTAGAATATGGAAACATCTAAACGTAAAAAATTATGATTCCTGAATTGAACATTTTGTGTCAGAATGACCCCTGGTAAGTTTCACACGAAAATCAACTCCCATTCACGAGGGCAGAATTCAATCAATTAACATTTATTCAGTCTATAAATAGGAAGTGAAGGCGACGTGGGTCTCTGTCGAATTTCGCCATGGTTTTTCGTATGAACACACTCTTGTCGGTGTGGATCCGATCCATGTGATCGCTGAGTATGCATTCCGGTAATCATGAGAGCCTGTCGTCGGACATGTTGGATCGTAGAGTGCTAAATGATCGTCCCACAGTACAAGTAGTTGCGGACAGGGTTAGAAATATGATCATCGCCTCACACACGGCTCGAAACAAATACGTTTTATTTTACCAAGTCAACAAAATTTTACTCATTCTGTTCGATGGACTCCTTCTTGCTCATGTCGTACCATGACATCGCGTCTTATTCAAAATTATCGGTTCGATATAATTCGTTGATGGTTCGCACTGTATCTTTAAAGTCTGATCGATCGAAATATTTGATGTGGTTCGTATTGAGTTGATATAACATGAACGCAGGCATATTAGATTCTGAAAATCGGCTTCCTAGAGACTTGATCAGTGAGTCCATGTGCGGAATATAAATTGTGCGTCGATAGTATTCTTCACTGGTTCCACCAACATTTGCTCAATGTACTTGACGGCCACATTGCCGTGGTATCGTCATTGTAACATCAATATCTTCGGCTGTTTTTAATGCCGGACCGAATATATCTTCTGCGAAAATCGAATCCGCATTTTCTCGCATTCCCTGGCCGTATTCTTAAAATAATCTACGCCTCCGGCGGCAAAGGGGAAGAAACCCCCTTGACACCCCCCCCCCCTAGGATAAGTCTTGCGGACGCCCATGCGTACATCCTGTGTAAGGTTATTTTGTTAATCATAAACAAAGTATAAATGTATATACTCGCGTATGTGAAACCCGGAACACGCCGAAGTATATATCAATTCCGATTCACCAGTGCTTGTTTCAGTTTATCGGAAATCAGACTGAGTGTCACTCCAGCGAGCTCGAAAAATGGTCCGCACCATCAAACATCCTGTAAGTAGATCTAGACAATTTTATTTTTATTGTTAATTCTTTGCTAAAATATTATTTAAGAAATGTTTAATACGAAGTGCTAGTATTATGCAGACTCGGTGCTTTTATATTGATGGATTAGCCTGGTCGTGGGAAATCATTGTTGTGTTGAAAAAATGTGGCGTGTTCTGAGAAAACTGGGCAAAATGCTTGTGCGTAAATTGTCATCCCAGATTATCCTGTGCAGTCCGCACAGGCTAATCAGGGACGACAATTTCCGCTTTTATGGAATTTTTCGTTTAAATGATGTCTCTGCTTAGCGAAAATCCAGTTAAGGCGGAAAGTGTCGTCCCTGATTAGCCTGTGCGGACTGCACAGGCTAATCTGGGGTGACACTTTACGCACAAGCATTTTGTCCAGTTTTCTCAGAACACGCCACATATGAAAATCACATGGGAATGCCATTGACCTTTTTGCTATATAATAACATTGATTTTAAGGTCAGGGTTAGACAAAAAGATCATATAATTTAAATATAATCACATGTATCTTTTGACCAGGGGCAAACAAAAAGGTTATTTGAGATTGTACAATGTCAGATAGGTTCAGGTTTTGTTTTCATGTTTTATCAAACTCCGCCTTATAGCGATCACGTGCCGATGCAATTCAAAAACTGTCTTGCATAAAAAGTGCCAATACCAACATATCCTTTCATGAATTCGTTCCTTAAACGATGTGAAGAATTACATTTTTCTTACATGATTCCGTGATGCACTTTTCAACATATTCCACAAGATAACATATTCGGGTTAGGGCAACACACTGTGCGTTTCAGGTGTTGCAAAATCATCAAACAGAATTTTACTATACAGTCGATTTGTGTTTAACGGATAGCTTAGGAATCTTATGTCTCATTTCAACAAATGGAACACAAATTCAACAGATGAACCATCTTATCCATTTGTTGTCTTTGATGTTTAATATGAAATGAATTTGAAATAGCATTAAGACTATTTTACTTTTGACATCGATAAAAAATAAACACAATTGAAATGTTTAGGGACACTTGTAGATTGTAAAGACGTTCAGTCTGTTGAAGCATGTATCTACTCGATATGGAGGACGGCCATAACTGTTTTACTTTTTCGGAACTCCTTTGCGTTTCTTTTTCATTGTTTTGATAATGGCTTTTCTGTATCGTTGTGTCGAAAACTATGTCCTTCTGTCCCTCATTCTGTCCTTTTGTTGTATGAAGCTTCATATCACCGTAGATGGCTTAAAGGGAAAATCCAGACACGGACCATGACTCTTTGCGAATTAGTATTGCCCTTTAATTGATCTTATTTTATTTCCTTATCGAAAGACTCCCATATGATTATCAGTATTTACACATAATCGTGTACACTGTACATAGATATTGAGATTAAATGTAAAGTATACGAGCCACACATATTTTGTAGGTGTAATTGGAGTTATCATGCAGTGTCATTCACTAATTTTTATACTCAGTTTCTTGTGTTGGGCATAAGTCTGTGAGTATTAAAGGTTGAATAACTATAATGCATTTTACAAGGACTATAAAGGTTGTTTCCCTTAGTTTATTATTCATGAACGAAGCATTAATTCAAAAGTATTAAATATGTATTCTATTTTGGATATTACTCTCTAAGCATCTATGTGAATCTTGCAAAAGTTCATATTATGATACGGAACATTGAGAAACAGTGCAAAATACAAATATCTTGACTCTTTCTTCAGTATTTCAGAGTTCTTGTTTTTTTTGTTCATTTAATGATTTTCCATAATATTATAACGCTTGCCTGTTTTCATATATTTTCAATGTCAAGTTCGATCTGTTTATGCCCCCGGTGGGTGGCATATAGCATTCCGACTGTCCGTCCGTCTGTCCGTCAGGCATTCCGATTTCCGGAGGTTTTTTACGCAACGCTTTCAGATATTACCAGATTTTTGGTATGTGAGTCGACCTACATGACTTATAGATGAAGTGTGAGTTTCGTTCCGGTCCATTGATTTTTTGGCGAAGTTATGGGCCTTGGATTTAGAATTTTGCTCTATAATAACCGTTTTCCGGAGGTTTTTTTGCGAAATGCTTTCATATATTGAGCTCATTTTTGGTATGTGAGTCTACCGACATGACATACATATGAAGTGTGAGTTTCGGTCCGGTCCATTGATTTTTGGCGAAGTTATGGGCCTTTGACTTAAGATTTTTCTCTAAAATAGCTGCTGTGCGGCTTCAAATCGCAATAGGGGGCACTGTGTTTCACAAACAAAGGTCTTGTTGGTCAAAACAATACTTCGGGGGTATTCAGCTCTTAGAATGACAGCAATTGTTTTTTTTTTAATGTTTTGTCAGCGTTATACATGTTTAACGAAACAGATTCATGAATTCCATACCTGTTTTGGTGAACAAAAACATGAATATGTTTAGCACAAACTTGCACAATTTATGCTTTAGTGATAACTTACATCATATCTGGTACGTTAAGTGTATATGTGAAAGCAGCTCTCTATTTTAAGAAAAGTAAAACTTACGTTCCGGAAAAAATGGTCTCTTGCAAATTTGTAACGAAAGAGAAAAGGAGGTCATTGATGAATCTATTATGTGAAGGACATATCGACGTCTAATATGCTTTCATTGTTTCAACGTACACTTCAATAGCGACACCACACGGATTAAATGGCATAAAGTCCTTATGGCTTCCTTTTGCATGATCTAATTAATTTCGATTTTCAGGCAGTTCCGTTTGTGCACTTCATGGACACAGAGTCGATACAGCAAATCACAATCAAAGGGAAAGCACCACACGGCGCATCCAGGTAATGGCTGTTTCAAATTCAAAGTCATACACGTATACATGTACGGAGACGATAAAAATCCGACGTTCAACGCCCCTGACCTGAAAAGGCCTTGACATTGTTGTAGACCTGACAACACAACTTGTGATGTGTAGTTTATGTGTACATTTATGTGTAGTTAAATATTCTTAAAGGAAGTGTTGGATGTCTTATAATAAATTATATAAGATATGAACACTGAATATACCAGTCAGCTTTTACTGGTTACTATAGTTACATGTTTTATATATTAACTGTTGCAGATTCTCCATTTACCTCCAACGCGGGGCGGAAGCAGAACCGCACGAGATTGCGTTCGTGTTCGATGCGCGGTTTAACTTCGGCAATGACCACAACAAAATAGTGACCAACTCTAAGAGGGGGGGCGCATGGGGGAATGAGGAACACAGACATCTTGCATTCCCCTTTTATCATGACGTGGATTTTAAGATCAAAATCACGGTGGATGATGACTCCTTTAAAGTAAGTCAATCTCGGTTTGTGAGTTAAGCTTGAAGCGCCAAAGTCTACATGTATTAAATACAATATTATTACAAAGAACGTAAGCTATACTTTTCAAAACTTTTTTTTCAATAATAAATAAGATATATTTGACGGTAAACTATAAAGATGTACTTTCGATTTTTCAAAACTCTCCATCTAATACGACATCGTATAATGCTAAAAATTTCCATGTTTTCGTAGACAGGTTGTCTGTTTCTTTTGTAAACGCACACATAAATCATTGTCTAAACTACCATTGGATTATTGACGTCAGCGAAATCAACATAATCTTTAATTAACAAAAAACAATTATCTAGAAACATAAAATCCAACAGCATGACGTAATAAACAAGTCACATATAACGCTAATTAATTGAACAAGTAAGTAACCTTAATTGCTTTCCTTCCCAGATGAAGGTCAACGGTGTGAAGTTCCTGGAGTATGAACAGAAGCTGTCCATGAAATCAATCAACTGCATCAGGATACAGAATCACATCCTTATTGAAGAAGTCAAGCTTATGTAGACAGTTCCTTAGCTTCGTGATTCAGTATGGCGCCCTAAATGGAAACATAAGGAGGTCTTGTCATGTGGTTTTTATTACCCGTCCCGTAGACGCATGGAAAAGATGAAGCAACGCAGAAGGGTCGTAATACAATGCATTTTATTTCACTATAAGATGAATATACTTATCTGTTGAATTGCGATGATAAAAAAACGGCCTGTATATCAAAGGCATTCTGTTTTACATGTGTAACCAACTTTTTACTGTATGTATTATTAAACATATATGTAATACTTGTGTTTGCTTTAACTGCAAGAAAGTATAAATGCTGGTTGTACTGTTTACATAAATCCAACAACGTAAACAGTGTTTTATACACAATATTACAATTAAGCGTTCTCAACTTCTAACTTTATGTTTTGACTTTTAATAAATAGTTCGACACACGAGACACAATTTAACACTTACTTACACATTTACGTCCAAATTAACATTTATAAAATAAGTAAACAGAATAACATACACGTCAATTAACAATTTCATTTGCTTAAAACAAGAAAGGCCGACTTGCGTGATCTTGATTGTCCACACTTCAATGTAAACATCTACATTTGTATTTAACCTGCTGTATAATATTATCATAAAAAAGGTTGGTTGATCAAATAAATAAATACACCGGCGTAATTGGTGTTTTATTTGTAAAACAAAATACTTTGTACAATAAAAACAAATGATATCACCTTACAACGAACAATATATAAATACCGAAATACCTACAATGTTTGCCTCAAAATCCAAGAATATGCAAGTAATTCAGGTATGCTTTAAGATTTATGAGACTGGCATTCCATTGCAATTATAAACAAACTTGAATGGTATCCTGCAAACGTTTGTTAAAAACAATTCTCGTAATTGACAACACTAATTCTTAGTTCTTAGTATATAATTAATGACAATGTATAAGATGTTTAAATTTTTAACTCTTTAATACCAGTCCACACGGCGAGAAAAAATAATTTATTTATTGCATACACTACTAGTAGGCTACACGACAACAAGCAATACGTGCTCGTATACATCATGAATTAAAGACAGTATTATACATTTTTACCGAATTCTTATATGATTCTGCCTTGGTAATGCGGGCGACTCACTCGCACTTGTAACATTTGATCTTCACCCTGTCGTCTGCAAAACGTCCAAGGCGTAAAACGCGGTTAATGCTTTCTTCCAATCGTGATACATCGACTATCTCCGGAAACTCCGTAAGAGTGCAATAAATCGTCTAATCCAGAGTGGCTTTCTTCATTGAAAGAGTGTACGATGCACATAAATCAATACGAGGCCAACTAAAACAACATAGCATTGGATATATAGCATTATTGAATTTACCTCTAAACTGTACATGTCGAGTGTCAATCACATACACTGTATTAATTCGAAGGCTCGTGGGTGTAGGCAGATTAGAATGTCACACGGAAATTAAACTGGATATTATATTGCTGCACGTATGATGTGCATGTACATTCTGTTTAAAGATATATTTTCCTCGTAAACATTTTATTTTATTCACTCGCAAACAAGCGGTAATAAATTAACCGCACATAAATCTGGGCGCGCAATCTGACAGAGAATGTATTTGCTTCTCATAGAGATACGCGTGTAGGCGTTAATATCGACTATCCTATTACACGAACCATATAAAACGCGGAACACGCCGAAGTATAAATAAAGTCCGATTCACCAATACTGGTTTCAGTTTATCGGAAATCAGACAACGTGTCACTCCACTGAGCTCGAAGAATGGTCCGCACCATCAAAACGCCTGTAAGTACACTTTCAATTTTCCTGTTTGTTAATTCGTTGCTAAATATAGTTTAAAAATGTTAAATACTACGTGGAAGTATGAGATAGGCGCCATTGTTTTGTTTAAAATATGAAAATCACAGGTGATTGTCATTGCCTGTAAGTACACACTTTCGATTTCCTGTTTGTTAATTCGTTGCTAAAATATAGTTTAAAAATGTTAAATACGACATGGAAGAATTAGATAGGCGCTGTACTTTTTATTTCTTGATGAATTTGACGCCGTGGGAAATCATTGTTTGTTTAAAATATGAAAATAACAGGTGATTGTCATTGACCTGTAAGTACACACTTTCGATTTTCCTGTTTGTTAATTCGTTGCTAAAATATAGTTTAAAAATGTTAAATACGACGTAGAAGTATTAGATAGGCGTTGTGCTTTTTATGCCCCCGGTAGGGTGGCATATAGTGATCGCACTGTTCGTCTGTCCGTCTGTCTGTCCTTCTGAAATTCCGTCACAATTTGCGTTTAGGTTTAGAAAAATGCTCATAACTTCTATGTCCCTTGAGATATAACCTTCATATTTGGTATGCATGTGTATATGGACAAGGCCTTTCCAAAGGCACGAAAAATTTTACTCCTGTGACCTTGACCTTGAAGTAAAGGTCTGCGTTTAGGTTTCAAAATCTGCGTTTAGGTTTCGAAAAATGCTCATAACTTCTATGTCCCTTGAGATATAACCTTCATATTTGGTATGCATGTGTTTATGGACAAGGCCTTTCCATACGGACACAAATTTTGACCCCTGTGACCTTGACCTTGAAGTA
>VMBQ01001861.1:83148-112640 GCA_007657795.1 Dreissena rostriformis | reverse complement strand
GGACAGTTTCAATTGTTATTGATCATTAATCAATTACAGTTAAGACAATATATAGTTTGTCAATAGAGTAAATACAATATATGCCGTATAACATGTAAACCTGTCAGTTACTCACTAAAATACGTTATTGGACAATCGAATGTATTGGGACACTCATGACCGGTGCCTTGGAAAGGGCTAAACAAAGTTCGTGATTTACTACATAAAATAAAATAAAAGCATACGAGGTCCTATCCGCGATTTGCAAACTTTGCTGGTGTAAATATTTGACAATTTCTGATGAATATTTTTTGCTGCGTCATGACTTATTTGCGTGGTCGAGTTGTCGCAATAAATTACCCAGCCTTGGCAACGCTGTGTGTTTGGACTAGTTGATATGTCACACACCAAGTTTGTGTTCCCATTTACTTTATGTCACCAGTTTTTCATCTCGTCGTCTCGACGTTTGTTTACGGTTGGCTTACATGTAGGACAACTTTAATGTTAGAAAAGTAAATCGACCATTCTGTTTAATTCTTTTACAACTGCTGATGAAGCATCTGAACTAACGACCATAAAACATATTATGCGAAAAGGAAAAAAAGAAGAATCAATCTTTCGCTGTGAATAATTGATCTTTGTGAAAGAAGTAATGTTCTCTATGACGAAATTAATCTTTCTTGAAAAGAAACAATCTTGCTTACGATTAAAGTATTCTTCCTTAGTGCATAAATAGAACTAATAGAAAAGAAAACAACAGATATGGTTTTAAAAATTCGGATGAGGGTCAAGATTAACCATGCAGCCCAAGACACAAATATTTTTTAGATCACTTTACGAACTTTAGATGCGGTAAATCCGACGAACATCTTATGGATTTCTTGTGGCTTTATTGAAGAAATAAATATTCCTTATGGAAGGAATTTTTATTTGTTATGCCCCCGAAGGTGGGCATATAGTGATCGCACTGTCCGTCTGTTCGTCTGTCCTTCTGAAATTCCGTCACACTTTGCGTTTAGGTTTCGAAAAATGTTCATAACTTTAATGTCGCTTCAGATGTAACCGCCATATTTGGAATGAATGTGTATCTCATGGAGCTGCACATTTTGAGTGGTAAAAGGTCAATGTCATCCTTCAAGGTTAAAGGTAAAAAAAATCAAAGCGGCGCAGTAGGGGGCATTGTGGTTCTGACAAACACATCTCTTGTTTTCTCCTGCTTTCCAAAGCACTATCAAAGTTTGTTGAGAGTTTTAGATTTCGTCTGTGTATCAGGTATGGTATGTAAGTCTTTCAATCTGTCTATGAATGATAATACTTGACATTCAATATTTCCGACTATGTGTTGACATTACTGAATAAGTTGAACTCAAGTTTCATCAATATTGACATCACCAGCGCATATAATTTATTCCGATCAAATTATACGGCATGCTTTCGTTACCCCATTCATCAAAATAATTACCAATGCATATAATTTATTTCTATTAAATTTAAACGGCATGATATCATTATCAAATGCATCGAGAGATTTACATCTCATTAAGTCATAAAATTAAGTATGATAATCAAATTGCGTTATAAAACCAATCGGGATGGAATTGTGCCAAACTGCGATCACCCAGACATGCATTTATCCTACACAAATATTTGGGCAATACTTATACAAGGACTGGATAACTTGATTCGACGAAAGAAGTTCAAAACATATGATTAAAATTGAGAACGAAAATGTTGAAACCTTTTTTTGTTACAAAAAAGCTTATTAGTTATACATTGAATATTGTAACACATCTTTATCAAAGAAGGACTCTCTAGATCTTTATCATAGCCACCATTCTGATTTACGGAATCTTGAATGCACTTTATGTTATGCCTGATACAATTCAATCGGAAAAACATCGGAAAAACCTAATGACATAGTAAAAGTTCAGGGAGTGACTTCAAAGTTGCATCAAAGCGTCTTCTTGAGAACTTGACTAAAGGACCAAGCAACCTCTCAAGATCTTGCATACATTTTTGTCACCGTTATTAGCTCGGCTGTTTTCGAAGAAAACCCGAGGTATTGTCATAGCCCTCTCGTCTGCCGCGTCGTCGTCGTCGTCGTCGTAGTTGTCGTCGTCCGAAAACTTTAAAATTGGCCATTACGTTTGCATTATTGAAGATAGCAACTTGATAATTGGCATTCATGTGTATCTTATGGAGCTGCACATTTTGGTGGTGAAAAGTCAAGGTCAAGGTCATCCTTCAAGGTCAACGGTTTTTTGTTTTTTTCATGTGTATCTCATCGACTTGCACATTTTGAGTGGTGAAAAGGTCAAGGTCAATGATGACCTTCAAGGTCAAAGGTAAAAAAATAATAATCCAAGCACCCACAGCCGAGCGTTGGCATCCGCTCGACGGTGCTCTTGTTTTATGTAAACTTACAGGACATTTTCAAACTCCACTATAAACAGTGGTCACAATTCAGCACACTGACATGGGTTGATCACGTCAATGTTTTATGGGAATGCTCATAATATTTGTGTTTTATTGAGGAGAATCGTTTGCTTGGAATGACGTTGTTGTGTCACACATTTTAATACTTCATTGAAATGTCTTTAAATTTTGGCCCCAGAGCAATTATTGTCGGTATGAATTAAAAAAGATAGACAGCATCCTACACTATCACAAATATTTATGTTTCAATTTTAAGAGTTTTCTCTGATGATTGAATTTTTAAGTAAAAGCCTTAAAGAAAAAGTTCCTAATTCAATTTCCAAATATGGGGTAAGGAAATAATTGTAATCGCAGCATTCAAATGATAGCAAAGTTCGATACAAATTAAGTTTTCGAATAATATTAAAATGTAAGTCCCAGTATTCAAATGAATGCATAATTTTATTGGCATTAACGTCCCATTAACCTGCTATATGGGGCGTTGTATTTATCAGATACATGTAGGCTGGGGTAAGATTATTGAATGACAACTGTGCTTGTCTGCCCAAGATCTAGATATGTTAACAGTTGGCAATTATTATGACATGAAATCAAACTGTTAAAATTGTTCAAATGGAGCATGTATATGAAATCATTTATGTTTTTTATGCCCCCCTTCGAGGAAGAAGAGGGGGTAAATTGTTTTGGCCTGTCTG
The DNA here is from genome assembly GCA_007657795.1 of Dreissena rostriformis. Classification (NCBI taxonomy): domain Eukaryota; kingdom Metazoa; phylum Mollusca; class Bivalvia; order Myida; family Dreissenidae; genus Dreissena; species Dreissena rostriformis. The sequence continues at coordinate 109,530 of VMBQ01001861.1, read as the reverse complement.
TATGTCTGTCTGTCATTGTATGTGTGTGTCTGTCTGTCCCAAAAACTTTAACCATGGTCATAACTTTTGCAATATTGAAGATAGCAACTTGATACTTGGCATGCATGTGTATCTCATGGCCCTGCACATTTTGAGTGGTGAAAATCAAGGTCAATATCATCCTTCAAGGTCAAATGTCAAATATATGGGTCAAAGTCGCTCAAAGGGGGGCATAGTGTTTGACAAACACATCACTTGTTTATAAATAATTTCTTATTTGAGATAGAACGCCATACGTTCACCAAAACAACATGTTTATACCTTCAATCCTTTTTGATTTACATGTACAGCTGTATGTTCAAAACACTTGAGACAGTGTGTAAACAATTGAAAAAGCCATGTTTGTTAAAGAAAGGTGGAGCACACTTCTTTATGTGAAATGTTTGACATACCATGAAGACTGTTTTATTATTGAGGTCGATAGCAAAATAAACACAATTAAACATGTTAAGGAACACTTGAAGATAGTTTATACGTTTGGCTGTACAAGCGTGTATGTACTCGATATGGAGGACCGACAATACTGTTTTACTATTTCGGAACTCCTTCGCGTTTTCTGTTTTTATTGTTCTGGCTTTTCTTAATCGGTGCGTCGAAAACAAGATACGAGTCTACAATTAAAGTTTGCATAAATGCATATGCATTTTTTATTAATAAGCGCTAATGTATACGTAAAATAAATAGTTCTACTTTCTTATATAGCTGACACAACTCGTATAACTTGCGTTGAATGTATTGACGCAGTCATTACCGTTGTGAATTTCATTTTTGTTTTCACGTTTACATAAAGCAACATATACATTATATGATGTTTATGTTTATATACGTCCGACAAAGCTATATGCGGGCCATCTGTCTTAAAGGGGCCGCCCAACAGATAAAGCGTCGTATCGACGCGAAACGATATTTTGAGAAACTACGAGGATTGCTTATATAGCTAAAACAAATACATCCTCTACAAACATGAGCGTTGATGGTCGAGTGGTCTAGGCGGGTAGCTTTTTACTCCAGGACTCCAGGAATCCAGGGGTCAGTAGTTCGAGCCCTGTTTAGGGTTACTTTTTTTCCTTTTTTGAATTGTATTCTTGTTTTTTTTTATTGGAGATTTTTAGTTCAAATGTTTAAATTTATCAATATAAAGCATTTAAAGCATTTAATGATAAGTTACAATGCATGCCAAAATCTGTTGGACGGCCCCTTTAATGAGTGTACAAATTATATTGGCTTTGTGAATTGTGCCTCCGGGATGCATATAGAAATCGCATCGTCATTGGTGTTTAACGGAAAGCAAAAGACTCCGCGTCTCATTTATACATCGACAGAAAATGTCTTGCCTTTTAAAAAATGTGAGCGGTTTACAATGTCAACCCAATTATATTTGTTAACCAAATTATATTTGTTAATCCAATTATATTTGTAAATAGTGGGAGTTTCATTGTACACTGATTCAGCTATTACCGAATTACCTTGGTTTTTATGGAATAACCCGTGTCAAGTGACATGGGTTGTTGAACTCGTTAAGTAACTTAGATGTGGAGGGAAATTCATAGAACATCGTTATAACTATTATGTATGCTGAAGTTGCTAAAATAACTGGGAAAGTCGTTTAATAACTAAATTTGATAAAAGAACACGATTTGCGAGAACATTGAGTTTTAATTGAGAGAGATGATCATAACACATGTAATAAATCACAGTGAATGTTTCATATTTTTTTAGATATACACAATTACATGTTTAACACTGCTACAACTTAAAACATCGATGTTGATATGGTCAATTACAAAAACAGAAAGAACTTACAACCATTACTCATTAAACAACAAAAAAAAACATGTAACTAGAGAAGAAAAACTAAAGACATAGTTAACTGGAGCAAATTGTATAAAACTACTGTATTTATATGTCATGTGTACCTTGCATTAACATAAACAAACTGCTGGCAACACATTTTACAATGTAAGTATTTCAAAATCTGAATTCAAGTGAAAAATATTTAAAGGGAGTCGCACACTCAAACTATTTGTTTTTATTTCTGAAATCATTGATAAGGAAAACAAATATAAGATTTTCATTGAGACTCATTAACAAAATTAGTTGAACAATTATACAATCCATTTAATAACTCTGACAATGCTTTTGTCTTGATTAGTTTTTTGAGAACACCGTTGAGTATTAAAGGTAAACCAAGTATTCAGCCGTTATGCAATCCTTCATTAGAATATAATTAAAATAAAGTTATTTTCATCCAGTTGTGTGGTATCCGGCTTCTCCGCAATGATTATTTCCAGACAGGCAACCAGTAATAATTGATTTAATTTGCTTGTAGCGGTGTTGTGTTTAGTATGTCCACTACACTAGCCAATGAAACGTCGAGTTACAAAACATCTTCACATGATCTTAATGGCTGTATTAATAAACAAACTTTAAAGTCATCACAATTATGCAATAAATAATTTAATCTGACACTTTCGACATGCAGAAGTCAAGTTATTTTCATTTTTCTGTTGTTTTGTTTTTCCTTTTGCACGGTTGTACAGTGTGTGCGTATTCGTTCGAGACACATGTTTAGGGCGTGAATGTAGGTGTTCGCCATATTGCGACTTGTCGGCCGAGTAAAAAAGAGACAATTTTTGTGTGTGTAAGTTCTTCAAAATAGGATGTTCAATTCCTTGTACTTAAAGTTGTTATAGTATATTGATAGAGCTATGTCTTAGGTACGTCTACGTGCCAAAGTTGTTGATTTGTATGATGTTTTGGTCAGTGCAACCGGACTTTGATTGATGGCTGTCAGAAAACAAACAAAAAATGAGTTTAAACCCTTGTTACTATTATTGTATTTTAACACAAAATGGCATATTCGGTTAAAATACACTATATTATACTATCCCAACACCTTTCCAGCCCCCTATGCACCCACTAGTGTAAAAAATACACGCATATGTAAGTGTGTAAAGTGTTACACGAATAACTGAGGCCGTTGCATAATTATATTTCTTTCAGCGTGTAACGTTAACTTTAAACGTATATCTAAGAGTGTAAAATGGTGTTCTTCGTATCTTTATGTAACACTAACCCAATACAGATATTCTGATTTTTTTTAACTTGTGTAAAAACGTCTATAATTAGCCAAACGACAGAGCAAAACGTTCATGTCTCAAAGGAATGTATAGACGTGACATTACACTCAAGGAAGTCCGACCCAACATAGCTTTAATTGGTCAAAACAAATGAGTTTGCCTCAAAAAACAAAGAATATGCAAATAATTCAGGTTTGCTTTAAGAATAATGAGACTGGCAATACATTGCAATTATAAACAAACTTTAAAATGTTATTATGCAAACGTGTGTTAGCAATTATTCTCGGTATTGACAACACTAAATATTAGTTCTTAGTATAAAAGCATTGAAAACGTTAAATAAGTTTTTCTATTTAACTTTTTAATACCAGTTCAATTAAAATTAATTTATTGCATAAATATAAGGCTACACGACAACAAACAATACTTTTCATACATCATACAAATATTTTACATGTTTTCTGCATTCTTATGAATCTGCCGAAGTACATTCGATCTTCACTCAACTGTCGTCTGCAACAAAATCGAAGTCGTGAAACGCGGTATATGCTTTCCTCATGGAAGGTGTTTACGAACCTCATAAATCATTAAGAGGCCAACTTAAATAATAAAGCATTGGATATACAGCATTATTGCATAGGCAGCTCAACTGTACATGCCAAGTGTAAATTAAATACTCTGCAATACTTTGTAGGCTCGTTTTGGGGTGTAGGCGGATTAGAATGTCACACACAAATAAACTGTATATTATATTTCTGCACTTATGATATTCATGTAAATCCTGTTTAAGGTTAAATTGTATTTATATTCACTCGCATACATGCATTAATAAATCAACCGCACAAAAACCTGTGCGCGCAGTCTGAAAAATAATTAATTTGCTTTTCATATAGAAAGGCGTTCAGGCGTTATCTCTATCAATCTATTGCACGAACCAGTGTGAAACACGGAACACGCCGTGTTGTATAAATAACATTACATTAGTATAAATAAAGTCCGATTCACCAATACTGGTTTCAGTTTATCGGAATAAGACAACGTGTCACTCCAAAAATGGTCCGAACCATCAACAAGCCTGTAAGTACACGATTTCGATTTGTGTCTTAATTCTTTGCTAAAGTTGTGTATAAGAATATGTTAAATACTATGTGCAAGTATTAGTGCTGTGCTTTTTTACGATTGATTAACCTCTTGGTTGGAAATTTGTTTAAGATATGAAAATCACAGGAGCATTTCATTTACACGTTTTAGATATATATATTTTTTATTTCAACGTATAAAACATAAATTCACCAGATAAATCAGTAAACCTTAACAGAAAAATACTTTGCGTATTGAAACATGTTTGCGGTTTTAAATTCCCCCCAAATTATATTTGTGTACAGTGCGAGTTTCATGTTACACTGATGCCGCCATTAGCTTGGTCTTTATGAGACAACCGGTGTTAAGTGACAGGAATTGTTTCAAGCGATCTCCAAATAGGCCACAGTGCAGTAAATTTTACCCCGTTATAACATTTTGAATTGAAATAGATAATATCTCATCGGCATCCACATTAAGTTTGCTAAATTAGCTTAAATCTGGTGGGCAATTCATCGTCGTCACTATTATTTAGGTTGAAGTTACGTATTACTAAATGAACTGGGAAATTTGTATAATAACTAAATTCGATAAAAAGAACGCGAGTTGTGAGATCATTAAGGTTTAATTTAGTGAAATGATTTGCATAACAAATATAATAAATAACAGAGAATAATTTATCATGTTCACAGATAAAACATTATTACGTATTTAACATAATAACAACATATAGCATCGATGTTAAGATGGTCAGTGACAAAAACACGGAAGAAACTTATAAACATGGCAAATTTACCAACAAAATACATGTAACCAAAGTAGAAAAAAGACATAGTTTACTGAAGCACATTGTATAGCATCACTTTATTCATTTATCATGTGAAACTTGAAGTAAATTAGTATAAACTGAGACAAACTGATGGTAGCACAATGAACACGAGTAAGCATCTCAAAATTTGAATAATGTTCGGGAGAAGATATACAATCTATATTATTGACTGTGACAATAATTGTGTCTTCATTATTTTGGCCTTTGCTACAGTTTGGCTATTGCTACCTTTTGCATTTCAACATGGCCTGACTACCCTGCTTGCTCTAAAGAAAATTTGAATAGTTTGCATTGAATGGCTGTAAGAAATGAATAAAATTGAATGAAAATAGAGACTAGATACTTAAACTATGATTCAACATCATACGCTTTTTCAATTGCATATTTAACTTTGAGAACATTACACTAAGCTAAAAATAAACAGAGATGACATATTGTTTGGATTTTAAAGAAATTATCAGATAGTAAACCTTTAAATATGACAAAAGTGTTAAAAAGCTCGTACATATTGAATTGTATTTGCATTGCCCTACTGACAATTGTGTTGACAGTTTCAATTGTTATTGATCATAAGTCAATTGCAGTTGAGTCAATATTTAGTTGTTCAATAGAGTCAATACAAGTATTTGTCCAAAAACTTTAAACATGTCCGTTACTCACTAAAATCCGTCATTGATCAATCGACTGTATTGGGACATGACATGTGCGTAGGAAAGGCTTAACAAAATCCGTGATTTACAACATAAAATAAAAGCATACAAGGTCCTATCCGCGTATTGCAAACTTTGCTGGTGTAAATATTTGACAATATCTGATGAACATTTTTTGTCTGCGCCATGACTTATTTGCGTGGTCGAGTTGTCGCAATAAATTACCCAGCCTTGGCAAGGCTGTGTGTTTGGTTTGGTTGGTATGTCACACATCAAGTTTGTGTTCTCATTTACTTTATGTCACCAGTTGTTCATCTCGTCGTCTCGGCGTTTGTTTACGGTTGGCTCACATGTAGTGCATATTAAATGTAAGACAAGTAAATTGACAAATCCGTTTGTGTTTTTGACCACTGCTGTTGAAGCATCTGAACTAACTAACACAAAACATATTATGAGAAAAAAAAAAGAAGCATTCATATGCTGTTAATAATAATCTTTATGAAACAAATACTTATTTCTGAAGAAATTAATCTCGCATAGAAATAATCAATCTTGCTTTCAAATGAATAATTCTTTCTTAATTCCACATATTGAACTAATATAAAAAACAACAGATGTACATTTACAAAATCGGATGCGGGGTTTGATTGACGATGCGGCGCATTAAACAACTTTTTTTTGTATATCTCTTCAAGAAGTTTCGATGTGGCAAAACTGACGAACATCTTATCAATTTGTTGTGGCCTTATCGAAGAAATAATTGTTCCTTGTATATAATTTCTTATTTGAGATAGAGCACTATACCTCACCAAAACATAATGTTTACACAAACAGTTATTCTTGCTCCACATCTGTAGGTTTTCTATTTTCCAAACACTTGAGATACCGGGTAAACAATTCTAAAAACAACTTTGTTTGACAAAGGTGGATCGCAGTTTTTATGTGCAATGTTTGAACAAGAATAAAGATGTTTTGCTAGTGAGGTCGCTTACAAAATAAACACATTTAAACATGTTAAGGAACACTTGTAGATTGTTCAGAAGTTTGGTCTTTAAAACCATGTATGTACTCGACATTTAGTAACGACAAAACTGATTAACTAGTTCAGAAATCGTTTTCATTTCTGTGTTATTGTTTTGGATATGGTGTTTTCTTTATCGTCATGTCGTACACTGAAGACGCGTCCACTATAAAAGTGTACAAGTATTTATATATGATTTTGTTTTAAATAAAAGCTTATTTATACGAATAATGAATTAAAGTTATGAACAGATAGGCATATGTTCATTTTCTTACACAGTGGACACAACTCTTATAACGTGCGTTGACTCATTACCGTTGTGAATTTCGTTTACGTTTTTACGTCGTTTAACGCTTATATAACACAACATATACTATATATAATGCTTATGTATATTCGGCCCATCCATAAAATGCGGGGGATCTTTCGCAATGATTGCTTAACCCATTTATGCCTAGTGGACTCTCCCATCTTTCTAAATTGGATCAATTTATTTCCAAAATTAGGGATGTCTAGTATATTTATTTCTATATTTAGAATATTTCTTACAGAAATTCCTTTAAGAAAACAGCGCAGACCCTGATGAGATTCCGCATCATGATGTGATGCCGCATCATGTTGCGTCTCATCTGGGTCTACGCTGTTTGCCAAGGCCTTTTTTCTAGACGCTAGGCATAAATGGGTTAACTTCTATTGGCATTGTGTTGCGTGCCTCCGGCATACATATAGAAATCGCATCGTCCGTAAGTTCGCCCCTACGTCTTTCCGTTCGTCCTTCCGTCCGTCATTCTGTCCTTTTGTTGTATGTATCAAAACAATACAAGCATTGAAAAGCCTCGCATGAAACTTTATATCACCATAGAGGGCTTAAAGAGATAATCCGGAGAACATGGACCATGACTCTTTCTTTATGATTAACAAATTATTTATCTGTAATTGATTTAATTTAAAGTCCTTTCGCAGAGACTCCCATAGGATTAAAAGTATTGAAATAAAACCTCGTACATTGTACACGTCTTTTGAGATTAAGTATACAGAATAAGAACCACAAATAGTCTGTAGGTGTTATTGGAGTTAATGTCCTTCACTTAATTTGTATAGTCCGTTTCTTGTATGGAGCATAACTCTGTGAATATTGAAGGTTGAATAACTATCATGCTTTGTACAAGGACCATCAATGTCATTTCGCTTAGTTTATTTTTCATGAACGAAGCATTAATTCATAAGTATTTCATATTTATACTAGTTTGGATATTTCTCTCAAAGTATTGAAGGGAAAGTTCATAGTATGATAAGGAACACTGGGAAACAGTGCAAAATGCAAATATCTTGACTCTTTCTTAAGTTTTTCAGAATTCTTGCTTTTTGTTCTTTTTATGTTTTTCAATAAATTAATAAAACTTGCTTGTATTCGTATATGTATATTTTCAATGTCAAGTTCGATCCGTTTGGTCAAAAAAATACATCGGGGGAATTCGGCTCTTATTTATTATGCCCCCCCCCCCCCTTCGAAGAAGAGGGGGTATATTGTTTTGCTGGATGAAGGTCGGTCGGTCTGTCGGTCTGTGTGTCTTTCGGTAGACCAGTTCGTTTCCGATAAATAACTTGTGGACGGATTGACCGATTGGCTTGATACTTCACATGTGCATTTGCCTTGGACAGTAGATGACCCGTATTGAAATTGTTATCACTAGGTCAAAGGTCAAGGTCACCGTCACAATAAGTGTGAAAATCAATGCCCTGTTTTGGGGACATTTGTCTCCGACCGCGGAACTCTTGTTTCTAATGGTCTAATATATTTCGATTTACAGGCAGTTCCGTTCGTGCACCACATGGACACTGAGTCGATCCAGGAAATCACAATCAAGGGGAAAGCTCCACACGGCGCGTCCAGGTAGGGCATGTTTATATTCAAATAATAAATGTATTCATGAAACGATACAAATCGGATGTTCAGTGCCCATGCTTTGAAAAGACTTGAAATATGGTTGTATACCTGAAGTAATCTCTCCGACCTTAAAACACAACGCTTGTGATCGCCACATGTATGTGTAGTTAAATATTGTTAAAGGACGTTAATAACATAATGATTTATTATATGAGCTATTTAAGTATTGTGTATGAAGCAAACTCATAACCATTTTTACAAATTAAGAACACTGTATATACCAGCCGGCTTTCACTGGTTTCTATAGTTACATGTATTTAACATCCACTATCGGCAGATTCTCCGTGTACCTCCAAAATGGACCGGGAGACGAACCGCACGAGATTGCGTTCGTATTTGATGCGCGGTTTAACTTCGGCAATGACCACAACAAAATCGTGACCAACTGCAAGAAGGGAGGCGGCTGGGGTACGGAGGAACACAGACATCTTGCATTTCCATTTCATCCAGACCAGGATTTCAAGATCAAAATCACGGTGGATGATGACTCCTTTAAAGTAAGACAACCTTGGTTTACGATTTTATCTTAAAGCGCCAAACTCTAAAATTATTAAACAGAAAGGAATTACCAAGAACGAAAGTTTTAAATTCAAAACGTTTTCTCGAATAATCAATAATATGTCTTAAAATGTAAACTGTAAACATATACTGTCGATTTTTCAAAACTCTCCATCTTATACGTCGTATAATTAGGTTTCAAAGTTCCATGTTTTCATAGACAGGGTTTCTATTTCTTTTGTAAACGCGCACAGAGATAATTGTCTAAATTAGCATTAGATTATTAACGTCAGTGAAATTAATATCATCTTTAATAAACTTCAACGCATACCCTTAAAGATTATATAGAAAAAATCCATCGGCGTGGCTTAATTTAACAACAAACGTATTCCCCTATTTAGATTAAAACGTAAGTAACCCAAAATGCTTTCCGTCACAGATGAAGGTCAACGGTGAAAAGTTCCTGGAATATGCACAGAAGCTGTCCATGAAATCAATCAACTGCATCAGGATACAGAATAACATCATGATTGAAGAAATCAAGCTTAAGTAGACTGTTCCCACGTGATTCAATATGGCGGCCTAATTGGTAACATAAGAAGATCCCCGCATGTGGTTTTTCGCACAGTCCAGTAGACGCTTGGCAAAGATATGCGTGAAGCAACACAGAAGGGTCGTCATAAAATGAAGCGCTTTTTAATACAACGATATATATATATACTCATCGTTTGAATAACATTGATAGAAAACGGCTTATATATCTAACGCATTTAGGTTTTCTTGAATAACCAACTTTTTAGTGTATGCATAATTAAACATAAATTGTAATACTTGTGTTTGTTGTTACTGCAATTAAATTTAAATGCTGGTTGAATTGTATACAGAAACCCAAAAGTGTAAAAAGTTTTTGCCACAAAATATTACAAACTAAACGTTAACAAATTTAAACTTAATGTTGTGAATTTTGACAAATAGTTCGACACACTAGAACAAATAACACGATATTTTGCGCGACACACGATATTTTGCGCGATACACGAAGCGGCACGCGACATTTACCACGATATATCGCCTTTGGGGCTACCTACACAAGGGCGATATTTCGTGGTACATTCTAGCGCGTCTCTTCGTGTATAGCGCAAAATATCGTGTGTCGCGCAAAATATCGTGTGTCGCTTTGAGTATCGCGCAAAATATCGTGTGTCGCTTCGTGTGTCGGGCAAAATATCGTGTATCGCTTCGTGTGTCGTGTGTCGCCCTTGATGAAAGAATGGCGAGATTAAAGATGAACTATCCAGATTCATCATGAAAAAGCTTTAGGGTGCGCACTTCATTACTATAACATGTCGAACCAATCACGTGCGTACGCAATAGGGACCGCTAAATAAAATATTAATGGCCCATTATGCCAACGCCACCTTCCGTTTTAACTATATGTGGCGTGTTCTGAGAAAACTGGGCAAAATGCTTGTGCGTAAAGTGTCATCCCAGATTAGCCTGTGCAGTCCGCACAGGCTAATCCGGAACGACACTTTCCGCTTAAACTGCATTTTCGCTAAGAAGAAACATCATTTAAACGAACAATTCCACAAAAGCGGAAATTGTCGTCCCTGATTAGCCTGTACGGACTGCACAGGCTAATCTGGGATGACAATTTATGCAGAAGCATTTTGCCCAGTTTTTTTCAGAACACTCCACAAATGAGGTTCGTCTAATTAACCTTTTATTTGTTACAATGTTTAAGAGCATTGATGCGACATAGAGAAAACATGGATATTATCAACAAAAATAACACATGCCCAAACTGTTTTACAAGTGGACAGGAGCATATCACACTTGAAAACTAATTATTAATATTTCGCTAAATGATATACTTTAAAATTCAAATGCTGTATATAGACGGTACTCAAAATGACTCTTCCAGCTTATGAAGAAAAGAAGTAGAAACATGTAACTTGTGAAAATCACCACACTCTGAAATAAATGAAGCCGCTGTTAGTTCATAAACAGTTTTACTTGGAAGAGAGCGTTTGCATACATTTACCAAACATGACCATACAATAATAATCTTTCTTCTAGCAGGGGACAAATGAAGTTTAAACCTTAAAGTTACATTGTTTGCGGACATTGAAAGGTATGTTTAATTCTTTATTGTAAATTCGACTACGTTTATCTTGTTACAAACTTTTATGTCAACATTTTGTTTTCGCAATCATAAACAAACACATGAACGTGTATAAACGAGGACATTAATTGCCTATCTTTTGGAACAACAAATAAAATGTTGTTTGTACTTCATTGACAATCATAACGACCTAGTGTACACTGATACTGGCACGTTTACTCGTATTTGTTGGAGGATCAAACATTGTCTATGTGTTAACCCATTTATGCCTAGTGGACTCTCCCATCCTTTTAAATTGGATCAATTTATTTCAAAATTAGGGATGTCTAGTATATTTATTTCGATATTTAAAATATTTCTTACAGAAATTCCTTTAAGCAAACAGCGCAGACCCTGATAAGACACCGCATCATGCTGCATCTCATCTGGGTCTACGCTGTTTGCCAAGGCCTTTTTCTAGACGCTAGGCATAAATGGGTTAAACTGTGTAAACATTGTAATGGCATTTTAAATTGCCCCTCGCTCTGTGAAAAGGGGGTTGAATGCATGTGCATTATGTGTTCGTCCAGATTAGCCTGTGCATTCCGCATTGGCTAATCAGGGACGACACTTTCCGCTTTTATTGTATTTTTCGTTTAAAGGAAGACTCTTCTTGGCGAAAATCTAGTAAAGGCGGAAAGTGTCGTCCCTGATTAGCCTGTACGGACTGCAAGGCTAATCTGGGACGACACTTACACAAATGCATTTAACCCCGTTTTCTCAATGCGCACCGATCCTTGCTGCCGGCGTGATTGAGCTGTCACCATACCGGACAGGTAGGGGTTCCTTGTTCCGGTTGCCATCACAGCACAAGAACGCATCAACATTGAATATCTTTCAGAAGAAAATAAATAGCTAGAAGTCTCAGCTTTATCTCAAAATTCATGCACACTTCGTGAGTGTTCTAAGATTTTTTTTATTTAGAAGTTCCGGGACACACTCCAATTTCTCATAACATGAGCCTCAGGCTCGGAGGGACCTCATATACTTCGACATACACTCACACACAGATGTGTAATGGCGTAACTTTTGTCCGAAATACAATTTCGTGTACACTTTCCGTTAAAGGCTATAATTCAAATATAATACAGCGCTGATTTTAAATCATTTATTTGTAAATACAAATAAAAAAACAACAACAAAACATTGCACTAACCTTGATTATTCAAGTACATAATAAACATGTATTCTGACATACTTATACACACACGTAAATTATGAAAAAAGAAACACTTAAGAAACTTCCAATTGGAATGTGCACATATTTCAACTATATTTAAAAACATCAAAATAAACTAATGCTAACTAGATTATGATGAAAAACTTATTGATCCACACCGAGTATTTTATTTCAATCTCATCATTGTAGATAATAACGTTCTTAGAGTCAGGAAACCCTTTTTTACATATCACTTGGAATCTATGTCTATCAATATATTTATTTATCTATAATTATGCAAAAAAGTTTACTTCCGTAATTTGTAATTACGCCCACTGAAAATACATTGCTTCTGTATTAATTGTTTTCAATTATTAAACGCTGAAACATACTTTATACTTTTAACTCGCATTGCATTCTCGTTTAAAATGTCAATAACACAAAACATTTATAATGCCACTAAAAATTATAAAAAGATAAAAACAATCAGAAACAGCACGTCAGAAAGGCTGTGTCATGTTAATAACAGGTAAGTTAAACGATAAAATAAATGACAATATCAAAAAACGAAACACTACCTCATGATTTCACAGCATAACTGTAAATATCAATTCTTGGTTACTATATAGAACAAATAGGCCATGCTTGACTAGTTTCGGTAGAACGAATTTTGAAAATCAGCCCCAAAAAGAAGAACAAGTAATGCCTCATATGGTCCGTTTTTGTCACTTGACCCTTTGCATGCTGGGAAATCTGTCGTCTGCTAAAATGTTGTCTGCTGAATTTCTAAAATAAGCATTTTTTTCGATTGTTTTTTTTCAAAGAATACTATCAGAATAGCAAACAGTTTGGATCCTGATGAGACGCCACGTCTCATCTGGATCAAAACTGTTTGCAAAGGCCTTCAAAATTCGGTTCCAGCACTAAAAGAGCTAAATATGGTCAGATTGTCACTTGACCAAATCGTCCAAAATCGAAACTTAAGTAGGATCTATATGTAGTTGAAACTCATTGTTGACTACAACAAGGTCACAACTGTAAGTCTTATTCCGATGCCGGAATATTATCACGTGCGTCAGCGATGGTGTGATCTGAACATTAACATTAGTCAATATCTAAAATCGCGAATACTGTTTAAATAAGCTAAGGCGTAACCTTGTTCGCCTGTTGGATGCTCGAAACTGACCACTTGGCAGTTCAACAAGAGGGCAAATTATAGTTGAGGGGGGAATGTTCAATCTGCTTTATGGCCAAATTCACTTCTGACCTCTAAGAGTGACCTTAACCTATGAGATAAGAAGACAGATGTTTCACATGAAATGCCAGTGGTAACAAGGTTTTTTTACTATGATTTAACCTGATGACCTAGTTTTAGACACACATATACCAGAATCAAACCTCAGCATAGATATAGCCAATATAAACAATCTAACAAAGATTGAGTCATAAATATGGCCTCTGGAGTGGTAATACGGTTTTTCTAAGATTTTACGTGGTGACCTAGTGTTTGGACACATGTGACCAAGATTCACACTCAATCTAGATATTGTCCGGATAAACATTCTGACCAAGTTTCATCGAGATTTGATGAAAATTGTGTCCTCTTGACTGATAATGAGCTAAAAGTCGACGAGGCAAACTACACACTAGACACAGGAAACTGCACGAGGTCGAAAGCCGGACATAGGGTGATCACAATAGCTCACCTTGAACACTTTGTGCTAAGGGTGAGATAACAATTTCAATGAAAATGGTTCACAAATCGTAAACTTACTCATGATGGTTTATTGAAATGACCACCTATTTATATGTCAACTAAATTTTCATCACACATATAAACACACCAGCCTATTGATTCCATTGTTGTAACTGGTAATGTTAAAACAGTCCCTATTACTGAGCCTATTGTCGTTATTGTTCATGATGCATGGTTACACAGTAGCCTGATGAGTTCATTTTGATAACTGGTCATAACGCGTGTTAACACAGCAGCATTCTAGGCCAGTAGCCTGATGAGTCCATTGTTGTTATTGGTCATGACTTATGTTAACACAGTAGCCTGTTAATACATTAGTCTGATGATTCCATTGATGTTATTGGTCATGACTCATGTTAACACAGTAGCTTTATGAGTTCATTGTTGTTATTGGTCATGACTCATGTTAACACATTAGTCTGATGAGTCCATTGTTGTTATTGGTCATGACTCATGTTAATACATTAGTCTGATGAGTCCATTGTTGTTATTGGTCATGACCCATGTTAACACAGTAGCCTTATGAGTTCATTGTTGTTATTGGTCATGACTCATGTTAACACAGTAACTTAATGAGTCCATTGTCATAACCGGCCATGACTCATGTTAATACAGTAGCCTGATGATTCCATTGTTGTTATTGGTCATGACTCATGTTAATACAGTAGCCTGATGAGTCTATTGTCATAATTGGTCATGACACACGTTAACACAGTAGCCTGATGAGTCCATTTATGATTGTCATAATTGGTCATGACACATGTTAACACAGTAGCCTGATGAGTCCATTGTTGTTATTTGTCATGACTCATGTTAATACAGTAGCCTACTGAGTCCATTGTCGTTATTGGTCATGGCGCATATAAACACAATAGAATACCGAGTCCATTGGTGTTACTGGTCATGACGCATGTTAACACAGCAGCTTAATGAGTCCATTATCGTAATTGGTCATGATGCATGTTAACACAGTAGCTTAATTGCCGTTAATAGTCATGACAAAAGTTAACACAATAGCCTATGCATGTTAACACAGCAGCATAATGAGTCCATTGTCGTAATTGGTCATGACTCATGTTAACAAAGTAGCCTGATGAGCCCATTGTCAGCGCCCAGGAGCAGTGTGCGGTTCAGAGGCAGGATCTCCATACACGTGAGAACCCCCTTGAACACCTCTGACCGAAGTTTGGTTGAGGAAAAATTCGCCTGAAAGTGAATAGAGGAATGTTGGTTTAACCTGTGAGATTTTTTCTACTAACATCATACTTGAGTCAAAGAGAAATTCACTGGAAGGGAACAAAAAAGAAAAGCTTTGTGACAAATGTTACTGCTTTATTGTCTAGGTTCAGGGGCAAATAACTAGGAAATTTGTGGATCAATGAGGATGGAAAGTGTCATGTAAAGTTTATCACACAAGTATAAGTACTTTTTGAGTAACATACTACAGACATTAAAACAATTTTTTTTTCAAAAAAAAGGACATAACTTGGTTATGGCAAAAAAGGATGTTCCATAGTTCACATGCTGATTATAAGGTTTTGTAAGTTTCATTAATCTAGCAGCGAAACTGTTTGAGTCACATGTGACACAAAAGATCTGGTGGAAGGACAGAAGGATGGGCAAGCGCAAATTTATAGGCGCTCCACTATGCAAGTGGAGGCATAAAAACACAATAAATGGAGTTCTCTTCAATTCTTGAAAAAAGTTGCTGATTAGAGAAAGTTTCTTTCCTGTTTACAACTTGTTATGGTTTGGATGCACATTCATTTTTAGATAAATCAACAACACAAAAATGAAGAATATTTTTGAAATTGCGCTCTTATAAGAACAAAGTTAGTTTGAATTATGATGTGATAAAGCTAGTACGCGTAAAATGTTCCAACCTGACATGGGCTTTCTAGACTTTTTCTTAAACAATTGACACATGCAAAAAGGTCAGTAACATAATATGAAATACCACTCTTCTTTTGGAAAATACACAGATTAAATGTTATTGATAGACCTCTGGAAGATCATATGAGCCTTGTCGTCTGCTAAAATGTTGTCTGCTAAATTTCTAAAATTAGCATTTTCTTCGATTTTTTTTTTCAAAAAACACTATCAGAATAGCAAACAGTTTGGATCCTGATGAGACGCCACGTTCTGTGGCGTCTCATCTGGATCCAAACTGTTTGCAAAGGCCTTCAAAATCCGGTTCCAGCGCTCAAAGGGTTAATGCATGTGTCTAAAGTGTAGTCCCAGATTGGTCTGTGCAGTCTGCAAACGCTAATAAGAAACAGACACTTTCAGCTAAAATTTAATGGTATTTTTCATTTTAAGAAAGTCCCTTCTTAGCAAAAAAAATCCAGTTTAGGCGAAAATTGTCATGTGCTAATCTAGGACAATTCTTAACGCATACATTAAGCCCATAACAAGGCTCATATAAAGAAATAATTGTGTCGTGTTCTGACAAAACTGGGCAAAATGCGTGTGTGTAAATTGTCATCCCAGATTAGCCTGTGCAGTTCGCACAGGCAAATCAGGGACAACAATTTCCGCTTTTATGGAATTTTTCGTTTAAATGATGTCTCTTCTTAGGGAAAATCTAGTTTAGGTGAAAAGTGTCGCCCCGGATTAGCCTGTGCGGACTGCACAGGCAAATCTGGGATGACACTTTACGCACAAGCATTTTGTCCAGTTTTCTCAGAACACGCCACAATTATCTATGCATACCTGACTATCCACTGACGTGTGTACACCTATCTTGTTGCTGGTCGTGGCACTCACGATCTGGTTTCTATAGAAACCAACGCAATGAATAGGCTCAGTTTGCCCTAAAATGAAAATTAAGTTGGTTGAATCGCCAGACATTTTAAGATTTACACAATTAAACAACTGATTTTGAAAGATTTCATTAATTATCATTTAAAAAATATTCATCAAACAAAAAGAGCTAAAATTATAAATCAATCGTCACACTTTTCACTTTTAATTAAAATTATACGTGTATGACTCATATTCCTTTTACAGACTTACTAAGTTCTATGACCTGAAGGCTCACAAACCGTGTTAGATATTGCTACCAAAGGACAAGGTTAAAATCAAGACAACGCCATTTTTTATACAACTATATTGTATTTGTATTATTTTAATTTCAAATTATACCAAATAGTAAAGTTTTGTCTGCAAATATATTTCATGACATTTTTCCTTACATTAATAATCAGTCAACAGGTCATTTTCAGACTAATTTTAAAAAATGTAAGGACTGTGGCTTGTTTTGCTCATGGCCTAAACAATATCATACGTTCCAACATATAAACTTTGTCAGATCCTGACAACTTAGATAAATTTAAACCTTAGCCTTGGTTATGTCCTGACCAATTATGTACATGCTAACCTTTAAACTTGGTCATATCCTTACAAATTATATTATGCATTCTAACCTTTAGTGTTGGTCATATTCTGACAAATTAACAGTTTAACATGTTTGTTTTGTACATACATTTTAACTTAAGTCTTTGTCATATTGTGCCAAATTAATAACATTTTAACATGTTTGTTTTGGACATACATTCAAACCTGAAGTCTTTTCCATATCCTGACCAATGACATTCATTACAACACTTACCCTTCAATTTTGACAAGCTAATATTTCCTTCCTTGTCTTAGATTGAAAATATTCATCATAGTACTCCATGAAAAAGCACTTGAAACAGCTATTCTTAGATTGAAAATAATTATGATAGTGCTTCCTTACAAAAAAGGTTTTACCCCTAAAGCTGAGTGTTTTTAACTGGAAATCTTCTTATAGTACTTGGTTGCCGAAAGTATTTTCAATTCAAACTGCTAATCCAAAAGTTTACAAACCATCATATATGCGGTTTCAAAGATTTTTTACCCTGGTAACTGCTTGACTTAGAATGAAAATACAAATGAGCCTCGCTCTGTGAAAAGGGGGTTTAATGCATGTGCCTTAAGAGCCGTACCAGATCAGCCTGTGCAGTCCACACAGGCTAATCAGGGACGACACTTTCCGCCTAAACTGGATTTCTGCTAAGAAGAGACTTTCTTTAAACAAAAAATATCATTAAAGCGGAAAGTGTCGTCCCTGAACTGCACAGGCTAATGTGGGACGACACTTTGCGCACACGCATTGTCACAGAGCGCGACTCAAGTGAAAACATCAAAGTATTTCAATACAAAAACTTTTTACCCTTGAAACTGCAGACTTCTTTGAAGCTTGAGCCCTCTACACTCCACATCTTCATGGTCATGTCAAAGGAGGTGGAGAGAAAGCATGACTTGTTGTAACCTTTCATCTGAAGGGGAAAATACTCAGATGGTTTACCAATACAGAGATTAATCTAGAACATGGCTGCAGTGAGTTCCAGGACTAGCATATTTCAAAACAATGAGTTCCAGGGAAAATGTATGAATCCCAAACTTAATTAATGAGTCCTGGAGTGTTTCCCCCTGGAACTGAGGAAAAGACAAAGTTTCTAAATTTTAATCAAAGGTTTTACAGTGTGAACATCCACAGCACTAGTACTTCCCTGACTAGCAATATAAAAAAAAAACATAATAAATAATATTATAATAAATAAACTTTGAACAAGAGATGTGTTTGTCAGAAACACAATGCCCTCTACTGCGCCGCTTTGAAAAAAAACAACAAAAACATCAAAACCAAAACGCAAAACCTAAACGCAAAGTGTGACGGAATTTCAGACAGACGGACGGACAGACGGACAGTGCGATCACTATATGCCACCCTACCAGGGGGCATAAAAATAACAGAAATATTTAGTTTTACTCGAGTTCATGATTTTCACTGTATCACAAACTATCAGATGATTTACTGATAAGCTATACATTTTCTTGATATATTATCAATAAATATCATTTAAATCAAAATTTAAATTGCTATGCTGGTTGTGCGCCACACCATCGCATATGCGTGAACATTTGTTCACAGTTATTTAAAATTCCTTCAATGCTTAGTCCAGTTTTAGAAAGAAGAAGCCCTTTTTTGAAAATAAAGTGCTTTATTTTTAGCATCATGCGACACACCATCTTGTTATTTCAGAATCCTTTAATGCATGGTGAAGTCATAGTCTAGCCAAGTTTCACAATAGACACAATACTTCTCAAACAGCTCGATACCTGTAGAGCCTCCTACTTTTTACTGGTAGCAGGACATGTACATGTATATTCGCCAAACAATTCTTAGGATTAAGGCTAAGAATAAAGTATATTCTTTAAATTTTAATATTCAATAACTGCTTTAAATTTGAGTCAAACTTGGCATTATAAACCACCTCCATCTACACCATTCTTTATGTAGAATATTTTGTAAATGATAATCACTAATGCTATCCTGTATAAATTCAAACGGTGGACATATTTTTCTTGGTTCTAAGTCTATTCTTTATTCTGAAGTCTAATAAAAGGTTGGTGAATATGGGCCCAGGTGTATAATTATTACAGTATGTGATAAAAGCCCACTCACCTGCAGTATCTCCCCATCGTGAGCCTTGAAGGAGCCTTGCAGCATGCCGGTGTGGGTGCTCAGGACAGAGATGACCCCCGACGAGAACCCCACCATCACCCAGGCCCCGTCTGAACTCGTCGTAAGGGAACGAATCACACCTGCAATATGAAGTTAAAATAATCAGATATTGGACGGTGCATTTTGACCAATTTTTCTGTAGAGCAGAATCTTAACTATCATGGGTCGTGATCTATTAAAAGTTTTTTTAATTTAATCCATGTAAATATTAAAGAAAGATGATGCATTATGCTCGAGTCTTAAGCCAATACCTTTATTTCTTCGGCCAACATTAAATTCCACCACTTACCATGAGAACCAATGACACATTTGTATTCATGAGCATATCTTGAGGCTCTCACATCCAGAAACCTGAAATAAACATGAAAGGATACAATCAGTCTACAATAAACATGAAAGGATACAATCAGTCTACAATAAACATGAAAGGATACAATCAGTCTACAATAAACATGAAANCCTTTTGAGCGATTTTGACCCATATATTTGACCTTTAACCTTGAAGGATGACCTTGACCTTGACCTTTCACCACTCAAATTGGGCAGCTCCATGAGATACACATGCATGCCAAATATCAAGTTGCTATCTTCAATATTGCAAAAGTTATGACCAATGTTAAAGTTTTCGGACGGACAGACGGACAGTTCAACCGCTATATGCCACCCTACCGGGGGCATAATTACTCTTGAAAATGCTTGTCTTAGATTGAAAATAAATATCATAATATTCTTGTTTAAAAAAAAATTACCCCTAAAGCTGAGTGTCTTTAATTGGAAATCTCCATCATAGTACTTTGTTGCCAAAAGGGTTTTCACTTCATTCCAATTCACTAATCCAATAGTTTACAATCCATTATAGTATGTTGTTTAATTTTTTTATTTAAGCCTGGTAAATGATTTATTAGAATGGAAATTTACATCAAAGTATTTCAATAGAAAAAGTGCTCACCCTTGAAACTGCAGACTTCTTTGAAACTGGAACCCTCTACGCTCCACATCTTCATGGTCAGGTCAAAGGAGGTCGAGAGAAAGCACGACTTGTTGTAACCTTTCATCTGCAGCGAAAAATACAGTCAAAACTGAGAACAGCGGTCAGTAAAAAGAAATGGCAAAAGTGACTGTTGTAGCCAGGTGACTGTTATTCTCAGATTTCCTGTTTTTTGATTTGGTCAGTTGGTAGTATTGCAAGGTCCTTACTCCACCCAGTCGTTTTGCACACAGTGTAATGCAAACAAAAGCTCATTGCCGATTACTAAGTAAAATAACATAATAATTTCTATTGAATAATACAAATTTATATCGTATACATAGATTTAAATACAAACCTATTGTTAAACTTTTTAGTTACTCAGATGAGCCAATATATTTTCTTGATATATTATCATTATGATATCAATATCATTTAAATCAAAATTTAAATTGCTACTATTGTTCTTGTGCACCACACCATTGCATATGGTTGAACATTTGTAAACAGTTATTTAAAAATCCTTCAATCCTGTTTTAGAAAGGAAAAGCCGTTTTTGAAAATAAAGAGCTGTATTTTGACCTGTGACATCACATTTTGACCTTGACCACAAAGGTATATTTTTTGCACGCAACACACCATCTTGTTATTTCAAATTCTTCCGATGCATGGGTCACAGTCTGGACAAGTTTAAAAACAGACACAAAGACAGACAGACTTCTGAAACATCCTGATTCCGGTATATATAGTCTCCCACTTCCTACTGGTAGCAGGGAGGCCTTTTCCTGGCCATTTTTGGAAAAAATTTGGGATTGGGATTTTTTTGTGTGAAAAGTTAACTAATTTGGGAAAAACTAATTTAAAATAACACTTAATAATAATTTAAACAAGAAAAAAAAACTCATATTAATTATTTTTATATACTTCGTTAGATGTAATTGAAATAAAATTCAGGAACAATAATCATTAGACCCTCCTTTTTAAAAAATCAATAGAAAATTAGAAATTGGGATATTATTTTTTAATTGGGATTTTTTTTTACTATTCTGCTTTGGGAATAGGTCTGTTTAAAGGACCCCTAGATACGCCAAGAAAAGGCCTGGCCGGTGTATAATTATTACAGCATGTGATACAAGCCCACTCACCTGTAGTATCTCCCCATCATGAGCCTTGAAGGACCCCTGCAGCATGCCAGTGTGGGTGCTCAGGACAGAGATGACCCCGGAGGAGAACCCCACCATCATCCAGGCCCCGTCTGAACTCGTCGTCAGTGAACGAATCACACCTGCAGTATGGAGTAAAAACATTTGAACCTCACTATGTTAAAAGGGGGTTTAATGCATGTGCGTAAAGTGTCGTCCCAGATTAGCCTGTGCAGTCCACACAGGCTAATAAGGGATGACACTTTCGGCCTAAATTGGGTTTTCGTTCAGAAGAGTTTTTTTAAACGAAAAAAAAATCATAAAAGCGGAAAGTGTCGTCCCTGATTAGCCTGTGTGGACTGCACAGGCTTATCTGGGACGACACTTTACGCACATGCATTAAACCCCCTTTTCGCAGAGTGAGGCTCATTTCTGACATCTGTCATTGGATTTTGAGGGATTTTTCTAAGGAGCATAATCTTAACTTTCATGGCTTGTGATCTATTAAAAGAGAAAGAAGGATACAATATGTGTATCTTAGTTGATATGATACAGTCAAAAACCCATAAACTGACATTCCTGTGAACATTTTAAAAAGTCCACTTTTAAGTGTGTTTTTTTCATTTAATCCATATAAATATTTAAGTAAGATGATGCATGAGTCTTAAGCCAACAACATTCTTTAATTTCTTTAGCCAACATAAAATTCATCCACTTACCATGAGAGCCGATGACACATTTGTATTCATGAGCATATCTGGAGGCTCTCACATCCAGAAACCTGGAATAAACATGAAACAATACAATCAGTCTACAATAACTGGATTTTTTTGTTGCTTTATCCAGTCTGTTTTATTTTAATTGGTTTTTAGCTCATGCAAACATTTTTGGTTTTTAGCTTATGCAAACATTTCACATTAAGTGTACACGATATTGATTTGGAACTCAAAATACATGATAAAAAGAGATAAACACAAATTGTAGACAAGGAAAAATGATTTTGGTGGAGTCAGTTCATTATTCATATGATGATATAGCTCAGGGTCAAATGAGTGACATATCAATAGGTTTTTACTACCAAAAGACCCACCTCATGCCAAAATTAGTCTTATATTTTTGCGGCCAGTGTAGCATCTAACCAGCCTGCGCATCCGTGAAGTCTGGTCAGGAGCTACCCTGTCCGCTATATAGTAACACAAGGTTTCCAGGTCTCATTAGCAGACAGGGTAGCTCCTGACCAGACTGGGTGAGTATGAATTGCTCAGGCTGGTCTCGAGCTAGACTGGCCGTATATGGCATAAGACCCATTTTTGCATGACACTGTACAAAATACCCGAGTGCATCAGTGAGAGTTATCAATTTCCCCGTTCCGTTGGCCAGTACCTGAGTGTGTTATCTGTGGTTGCCGTGACGACCATGTTGCTGGGGCTGGGCAGGGGACAGAGGGCGATCACGGGGCTTTCCCGGCTAGACTCTAGCTGTCGCACCGTATCACCCATGAATGGGTCCCAGATCTAGAAATAACAGCATAAGAAAAATATGTGGAAGAAAGTAAAAAAATTTATAATACAATAATGGCCATCCTTCATTTTTTTTATTTTTTTTATATTATTATATTTAGGTAGCCTTGGACCTTCAATAATAACTACCGGTAACTTATACACACAGCTTTAATTTTGGTGTACATGTGCTTTTTAAGATTTTTTTTTAACTGTCATAATGTGCAGATAATGTTACTTTTTCACATCAGTAAATTGTTAAATTAAAATTTTAAAACCAAACGAAGATGAAAATCTTCCTGGTTATAATTAAGATATGTATTTGAATTTGTTTGTTCAAACATATGCCATATATATTTTTACATTTGCAAGAAACAATTTCTTTCAAAGTTCTCTTTTACAATAAGAACTCCCTCATACATGTACAGTGCTGTCACATGACGCCACCAGTCTCAGGTTTTCGAGGTAGGCTACGGAGAACACGGACTTCTTGTGATCACTGTAGGTATACTGGCAGCGACATCTGGTATAATGACCACAAAGACATATTGGACGCGCTTTGAGAAAAGAGGGTTTAATGCATGTGCGTTAAGTGTTGTCCCAGCTTAGCCTGTGCAGTCTGCATAGGCTTATCAGGGACAACACTTTCCTTTTTTATTGTATTTTTTGTTTTAAAAGATGACTCTAAGTTAAGGCGGAGAGTGTTGTCCCTGATAAGCCTGTGCAGACTGCATAGGCAAATCTGGGACAACACTTTACGCACATGCATTACACCCCATTTTCACAGAGCGAGGCCAATATTTAAAGTTGAATATCTGTAGAAAATATGTAGTTAAAAAGTTAAAACGAGAAATCTGACCATGCCAAGAAATAATATTTTTACAATTTTACCAATTAATATAGCTGCATTTAATAAACTTTGCAAGCAAGGTCTGCATATAAGCTACCAAAACAGAAAATTACAGTACAATGTCTCCCTCCATACTAAATTTATTGAGCAGCAACTACATATTATTTTTTTGGTTACAGTGACCTTCACCTAACAGATCCCAAATACAATCCTAACTGCCTGCATGTGAGTTACCTACAAACTCATCTAGAGCTTTGTCATAGACGTGACAAGTGACGTATACCCCCACTTGCTGCATTGACACAGAATATTTTGCAATATAAACAAGAGCATGGTAAAATTAATGCTCTTTAAACAGAGTGTTATTAATGTAAACAATGTGGCAACACAATGTTTTTTAGAAACTTCATGGTTAAATGCTTATCAACAATTTCCCTTCAATATTTAAACAAGCTCATTTATGACCTTTGAACTCAAAGTGTGACCTTGACCTTGGAGATATCAACGCAATTCTTTCGCGCAACACACCGTCCAATGATGGTGAACAAATGTGCCAAATAATTTTAAAATCTCACAATGAACGACATAGTTATGGCCCGGACAAGCTCATTTATGGCCATTTTTGACCTTTGAACTCAAAGTGTGACCTTGACCTTGGAGATATCGACAAAATTCTTTTGCATGACACACCGTCCAATTATGGTGAACAAATGTGCCAGATGATTTTAAAATCTCACAATGAACGACATAGTAATGGCCCGGACAAGCTCATTTATGGCCATTTTTGACCTTTGAACTTGAAGTGTGACCTCCACCTTGGAGATATCGACGTAATTCTTTCGCGCGACACACAGTCCAATAATGGTGAACAAATTTGCCAAATGATTTTCAAATCTCACAATGAACGAATTCAAACTTGACCAAGATATCATCCAGATACAACTTCTGACCAAGTTTGGTGAAGATCAGATAATTTTCGGGACAGACCGACAGACAGACATACAGACCGACCGACCGACAAAGTGACTCCTATATAGCCCCCATTACCAATGGTAATGGGGGTATAATTACAGCCTATAACCGCCACCCAAAGTCAAGTTATTGAGTGGAAACTGTTTGTCAATTTTTTGCCCCAAATGCAATTCCAACATAAATCTTCATGTACATGTGGGCAACCTACACACAAAATTTCAATAAAATTCCTCCATCCAAACTTAAGTTATTAAGGCGAAACTCTTCTACTTTTAGTAACAGTGACCTTGGCCCCACTAGCCCTAAATTGAATCTATCGCTAAAAAGTTCAAGAAGGGGCATAATTCTGCTTAAATGCAGGTCAGAGTTATGGAACTTGGTCAGTAACCTTACAAATTTGACCAAATACATGTAAGAAGATTCAATTGTATAAAGATAGCAAACACAGTGATATGGAGATGTTTCACATTTACTTTAACCAATTTTCTAAGAACAAAATGGGGCATAATTCTTCTGAAATTCATGTCTGAGTTATGGAACTTGTACAGTGACCTCACACATTGACCCCAAACACATGTGTGAAGTTTTAATTGAATTCCTGTAGTTAAAACAGACTATTTGGTGAATAGTCGAGTAACAAATCTGTCCTGTTGTGTAGTACTGGGATTTCTCCTATATGGCAATTGTCTTCAGAAGAATTGAATTGGAGTTCAAAAATTAGTTGGAATAAAAATGCACACAATTATGCACTCAGCTGTGATCTGTGGGAGTTTACAATTGTCGTTGATCAAATATTCAAAGTTATGATCTTACCTTCCGTTTCCATCTCCAAAGTTCTGAATGGACCAGAGTTTCACGGTGGTGTCCTTGCTAGCGCTAATGAAGGAGTTCTCACTGTCCAGACGTGTTAAGGACCGGATGCTGTTCTTATGACCTGTGTGAGGGACAGAACAATGTGCCTGTTAACCCTTTGCATGCTGGGAAATTTGTCGTCTGCTAAAATGTTGTCTGCTAAATTACTAAAATTCGCATTTTCTTCGATTTTTTTTTCAAAGAATACTATGAGAATAGCAAACAGTTTGGATCCTGATGAGACGCCACGTTCTGTGGCGTCTCATCTGGATCCAAACTGTTTGCAAAGGCCTTCAAAATCCGGTTCCAGCGCTCAAAGGGTTAA
>VMBQ01001861.1:0-75061 GCA_007657795.1 Dreissena rostriformis | reverse complement strand
ACACACACAATTTTAAAGTGGGTGCATAACAATGAACCCTACAAGTATCATGTTTAACTTATTTTCTGAAAACAAATGTTGCCATCTGAATTTTTTACATTGTTGATTAGGTTTGCTAATAAATATAGCAGTTCAAAAATGAACCAAATACACTGTACCGGTATATAACTGTGGAAATGAAATGCTCTTTTATTTTTATGAAAACATGTGTGGAAAATAATCTTTTATGTGCATGAAGACATGCGTTTATTTTGTTTTTTTATTCATCAACATTTTATCTGTTTTGAATTTATATGACTAAGATCATATTTACTCGCTTTAAGCGCTTCACTTAAAGGTGCATACATCCTTTCATTAGGTCAAATGAAGGTTGCATTCTAAAAAGTTTTACCTGAAGCATCTGAAGGAATGTTTTATCTGACAGCAATGGAATGACATTCCTTAGCAACACCACCGCGGCAACCAGCCCCGCCTCTGCTCGAATAGTGAGACGTTTCTTGGCCACATGTATCTGCAGGAAAATTTTTATAAACATGGTCCCATGGGAGATTTAAGCGTCGTCCAAAAATAATTAAATGCATGCTTACCTGTAAATAGCATCATTTCAAATGATAGACAATGACATTGATTTCACTCAAAACTATTTTGTTTTTAAGTAACAGATTTAAATTTGTTTATGTTTTAATGCACTAGGTTGAGCTTATAGAAACCACACAATGAATAATTACTAAGAGAAAATGAATACTGTATTACTTATTTTTACAACAAAGATAACAATAAATACCAAACCAGTGTCAAATAAATGAACTTTTGTCAACAGGTATTTTAAACAATATTTTTAATTCTTATGAGCTACTGATTGTATTCTGCATGATAGATATACACTTTATTTGCCAAATGAAATAAATAAGTGTAAAGTAATTTTGATTGTTAAACCTGAAGATTTTTTTTAAAGATTATTTGTCATTCTCATACTAAAACTTGTTTATTTTTATGTAATTGGGTGGGTGAATATGGTCCCAGTAGAATGAAGGAAGGAGCACTTTGATGAAGCCAAAATATCGCACGTACGAGGTCGATGATGCATGGAATGTACTGGATCAGGATGACGTGCTCCCCGTACAGACAGGCCACGTAGTTGAGACATTCCAGCACTTTGTGGGCGTTCAGGTCTCCCTGCACTTGACGCGTTGACTTGGGAAGGTCAGCATCTGAAATTATTATGTGGTTTTGTTTAACCCTAACCCGCTCAGAAGCAAAGTGAAAATGGCTATATGCGAACATCATAATACCAGAACAGCCTGCGAGCAACTCGCAGTCTGTTCAGGTTTTATGCTGTTTGCTGCTCATCAGTATCTAAAGGTTAGAAATTAATCCTTTAAAACTTGAATCTAGTAAGAAAGGTCTTAAATTTTATTTGATTTTCTATGGGACTAGAAACACGTCAAAATATGTATCTGAGCGGCAAAGGGTTAAGTATTCTATTTATGAGGAAATTGAGCTATATGTTTGAGAATATAATATTGTAAAACATTCCGTCAGCATAATGCGTAAAATGTTGTTTAAACATTTTGTGAAAAATGTTGAAAAGTTATTAATACAATGAAATATTAATATAGGTCAATTTTAAAATACTGACTAAAAAGAAGTTTGATTTTCTAAGGTTAAAACAGTTTTGACAGAGTATTACAAATTATCTAAGGGGTAATTATAGCATAAATTAAATAATTGAAATAATTAAGAAAGCTAATGTATCTTATATTAAGTTATATAGAGAAATCAGCAAGTTACAGCTGTTTAACACTCAAAACTCAAATAGAGGTAAAATGACACCATCGTTATAAATATAACATAACTTACTGTTTTCTTGCAATACTATAATCTGTTCTTCGCCAAGGTAACACAATGCCAGCATCCGAACCAAGTTCTTGGACAGGTATTTTGCGCTGAGAAGTGGACCCAATCTATGAGAGAGCCATTTTATGCTCTCGGCTGCAACATCACAAATATTTATCGTCTGGCTCTGGTGAATCTGTCTAAACTCTTCTGTTTCACTTCGGATCATGTTGAATACAGACTTGGACTCACTGTCAGCATATATTTCTTCTTCATTTTTCCTCTCGTTCAATTCGTCAGTTTGAATTTTTATTTCTGGCTCTGATTGGTCCGTTTGAATAATAGTGTCCTTTGATTGGTCCATTTGAATGTCAATGTCTTTTGATTGGTCATCTTGTTCAAAATCATGCTCCTCCTGCTCAAAGTGCACAAAATGTCCATTTTTCTCCCTTGTTTCAATAGAAAAGTCTTCCTGGGTCAAGTTTCTTCTGCTTGAACCCTCTGACAACTCCAGAATATGAGATACACTATGCACGGAGGCACAATCCAGACTTCCACCTGCATCATCTGTTCCAATGTCGTTTTCACTCATCAAGGACAGCTACAAAATAGTACCAGTATTTCAAAGTGAACATGAAATATTCAAGTAATATTTTTTAACTGAAACACAACAGCAGATATCAATAGCTGAAATATGAAACTGTACATTAAAGACAAACAATATTCCCTGGCCATTCAACACTAATGGGTTAAAACACTTTTGTCAAGGGGCAACAAAAAAAGCTTTTAAGTCAGTTTTTGAGAAAAAGCATGATTGTTTTTAAACTTTTGCCAAGGTCATACACCTCATAAAAGTAACAAGAAAAATGGCCATGCAAAAAAACAAGGTTTACAATGTTTTACAGATAAATTTACTTTAATTGTATTGACTGAGCTATCCCAAGCTAGGTATTCATGTAAGTTACACTGTACCCTCACACAAACTTTCAGCAAAATACCTCTATTAAATTCCAGGTTATTGAGCAGGAACCATTTTTAATTTTAGTAACTAACCATGACCTTGACCTTACAGGCAAATGCGATCCCAAACTATGTCTACATGAAAGATACCTTCCTACAAAATTTCAGCACAATTCCTCAAAATTCATGTTTAACTGTACATATTTCTTCTATTTTTAGTAACAGTTACCTAGACCTTGACCCAACAGTTCAAATGTCAAGGAAAATGTCACTAAAAATAGAAGAAATATGGTTATAAAGGCCCTTGATGATAAAATACAGCTGACTGTCCCCTACCTGGTCGGTACTTAAGGAGTCCACAGACAGGTTGTAGCGGCCCATAGAGGGTATGCCTGGATAGTCCCCCTCCCCGGGGTCGTTCCCCTCTCCAGAGTAGCCCGCCTCTCCAGGGTCTACGATATCGTCCACGTCGTCTGCAAACGGGGGCTCAGTGTCTTCAGTGTCCTGCTGGTCGGGCCTCACGTCATCATCTTCACCTGAAGTCGAGAATGAACTAAGCGTATACACTAATTCCCATATATATTGGTGCACTATGATATTATATGTTTAATCTTTATACTACATGTATACTGTTTTCTGTTTGTCAACCTCTAGGAGATTTTTTTTCCTAAAAAATATCAATTTGATTTCATTCATTCCATGCCTATAAATAATATTTCAAACATATGTGTATATAAGTTTACTCTGTTAATAATGTCAATGTTAACTGTGCTGATTGCTGACAAATTGTAAGATATTGTACTATGTACACATATTATGCTTATGCTTATTGTTAACTACTGTAACCTTTTGTCTGATTATTTGTTTAGTTCTTCATGTATTTGGTGGAAATAAATTATATATAGTCTATAAACTGGTAGTCAATATGGTCAATATAATTTGCTGTCGTAGTCTTTTTCAACTAGTTACCATGGTAAATGGATGTCTCGTAATTCTGCTTAATTGTCACATAAATATGCAATTCAAATAACCAGGTACACTAGTTTACAAGGGAATGCATTGGTTAATAAAGAAAACTGCAACACAAAGCTCATCTTATCATATTTGTATAAAAAGGCCAAAAGCCCACTTATGTCAGAAAAAAGGCCACAAAAACCAGGTTTACAACGTTTCTAGTAATACATTTGATGTAAGTGTGCAATATAAAGATAGCTCTGCATGTTAGCTACCTATACATTTTGTAAATACAATTTCAGCGCAATATCTCCATCCAAATTCATGCTATTGAGCTGAATCTGCTTTTTCTATTTTTAATAACAACTACCTTTACCTTAACATGACTGGCCCCACATGAACTTCAATGTTAGGTCTGCATAAAAGAAGCCAACACACACAATTTCAGCGCAATACCTCCACCCAAACTCAATTTTATTCTCTGGAAATCATTTTTCTAGTTTCAGTAACATCGACCTTGACATTGATCTTACAGTCCCTAAATGCAATCCCTAGCTAAGTCTGCATGTAAGCTACTTGCACACAATATTTTAGTGCAATACCATACTGAAGTTATTCAGCTTATGCCAGTTTTCTATTTTTAGTTACAGTGACCTTGACCTTTACCCGACACACACCAAACACAATCCCAAGCAAGGTCTCCATGCAAGCTTACTTTATCTAAAGTTTCATCAAGATTTGTCAATTGCAAACTAAACTTAATGACATGAAACCACCTGTTCGACGCTGCACGCCCATCGCCCAAAACCCGCCATACCCTCATATGTTGATTATTGAACAGTTTGTAACTTGAAAACCTTGTCAACAATTGCACCAAAATACCCAACTGCACAAATTTACATGGTGATAAATACATTTCTCACTTTGGTAGTAATAATGTTTTAGTAACGCAAGGTTTGATGAATGGACAGACAAACAAGGGCAAATCTATACACCCACAAGAAGAACAAAGGGCAGTTATACAAAATAACTCTGATTACCCTGCAAACAAATGCAACCTGTTTGAAGCATGTTAAACAACTGAAAACTGAATTGAAACTTTAAGCCAGTCAAAATGTTGCTACTCTTAAAGCCCCATTAAAACTCAAAATCAATGAATATTTTGTATAATATTTTGTAAAATAAAGTTAACCCATAAAAAAATCAGTGTTCCTTATAGCAATAGCCAAAATTTCAACGCTAGATGTGGTATGTCAACAAAGATTTAACTAGATACAAAATGCTCTTTTTTCTTTTTTGCGGGATAATATATTCAACACATGTTCATGTACTATTTAAGTGATTGTGTGTCGTATGAAAAGATATCATAGCGGGAAATTAAAATGGAGTATATTGTGTCGCAAAAAATTAAAAACAAGCATTTTGTATCTCCTAAAATCTATGTTACCAGACCACATCTGGCGTTGAAATTTTGGCTATTGCTATTTGGAACACTGATTTTTAATGGGTTAGCTTCATTTTACGAAATAGTTTATGAAATATTCGTTGATTTTGAGTGTTAATGGGGCTTTAAGTTACCTTGACTACCAACTCTATACCTTCATTAATGGCATCCAAATTTGGATCTTTTGGTTCCACAATTTCCACCGAATCGTCATCATTCAAGACTGCAGACCCATCGCCATGGTTACCATCACCGCTCGGAAATATTTCCACATCGCCTTCCTCGGGCTCGTCTTGCAAGTTGTCGGGCAGCACGACAAAGTTCTTATACCCTGCAACCGCTTCCACGAGCAGCGTACTGAAGTTGGCTAGGAATGTTTCCAAACCGAAGTTCTGAAGCAACTGGACTAGGAATGACCTGTGATACAACTTCATGTGTTTCGGGGTTGTTTCCTCGCCGTTGAAAACGTGCGTAAGAAACGGCAGCAGGTGCTTTGATAAAGCTTTGGGACCAAGTTCTTGACCCACGTGACTTAGAATAGCCCACGATGCCTGCACCGTCGTGACAGAATTCCCAAACAATTCTTTGATGTAAGGTAAGAGTAATTCAAATCCCTCCGTAGTGAGTTTTCCATGATTTATACGTAGATATCCTTCCAATATTTCAACTTTCTTTCGCATGAGAACTTTCTCGGCTTTTATTTTTTCCACCCTTGATTTTGTAGAGTTCATTTCAGAATTTACTTCTAGGTCGGCAGTTTTTATTCTATTTAAAATGTCGTACAAGTCAGAAAAATATGGTGGGAATGGGATCACGTCGCAACTCGTCTGTAAAAGTTGCGCTGGGGTGGGTGGGGGTAGACCCAGAGAATTGACCATCGGGTACTCAAACAACAGACTGTTGCCATTTTGCTTGTCTTTTGAAGCAAGTTCTGTGAATTCGTTCAGACGAAGAAGTATTTCCACAGCTGTCTGAATAACCCTGAAGTTTAAAGGACAAATTAATTAACAAAAGATTAAGGGATAAATTCACTAACAAAAGATATTTGCACAAATTACAGAGGAATTTCATAAGTAAATTGGCTCTTTATTATTATATAACAAGAGTGGTTTGTAAAACATGTATGCCCCCTTCTTCAACTTAAATGAATTGTAACTAATAACAATTCTTCATTATAAAAACCTTTTAAGTTAACTAAAATAAAATGTAAATTTATAATACATAAATATAACAGAAAAAGTGTTTTGTAATACACTTATACCAAACTTATAATGGAACATAAAGCATGAAAAGCACAACTTTTACACAAAAAAGTTAGTAAAATCAAACCTTGGTATTTTGTGTCTATTTTTGGCATAGAGTCGACCAATCATATTGTAGCGATCCCTCAGGCTGGTTTCCCTACCCTGTACCAGCACTTGGGGAACCAGGAATATCTCGCACATCACACACGCAAAGTTCTGCATGTCTCGCCAAACTATTCTCACATGCTCATGCAGTTCCGAAAATTTCTTCTCTGTTGTCTGATAAAAAACAAAAATTATGAATCAGTTAAATGCCTTTAAATTTATTAAGTTTATGTGTATTAGATTAGATATGAACTATGTCATCACATACTTGTTTTAATATTTGGATTATGGTAAATGTTTTTTATTCTTGAAACATCTCAGGTTTTCTTAAATGCTAACTTTAAATAGTGATTTGATAGTTATGTCAAAGATGATTAAAAGTTTCTAATTTAACCCTTTACCACTTAGATACGCACTTTGACTCATTTGTAGTTCCTTAGAAAATCATATTAAATTTAAGGCCTTTGTTACTAGATTCAAGGTTTTAAGGCTTCATTTCCAACCCTAAGGTACAGATGAGCAGCAAACAGCATAGAACCTGAACAGCCTGCGAGTTACTCGCAGGCTGTTCTGATTTTATGCTGTTAGCATATAGCCATTTTCACTTCGCTTATGAGGAGGAAAGGGTTAAAAAAAACTGTTGCAATGAGGACGCCTAAAAAAGTAAAAACTATCAAACCAAAACCACATTATATTAAACACATTACTGTCAACAAATATTAAATGATTCTGAATTGCTGAGCTGATACATACATAAGCTTAATACACATGAAAAGATCCCAAGACGTACCTTCCCTCGAGTTGCATTTGGTGGTAGACCGCTACTGGCGTTCAATGTGAAGGAATGTAAAGCCTCCAAGTGTTCCAGAGCAGCAGTCGGATCAAAGTACTCTGGAAGCTTGATAGTACCAAAATCCAGGTCTCTCACAAATTGACTGTAAACAAAGAGAACAATTCTCATATAAAACAAAGACTCAATTATTGTTTTGTCAAAAACTACATCTTAAGTTTGATTTAGATGATTAAGGACCAAATTCATTAGGAAAAACTTCAAAAAAATAAGACTGCAAATATTTTTTTTGCATGTCCATGGTTTACATGTATGATTGTAGTATAAAAATAACTTTTATATTTGTAATATTCTCAATGTTCAGTTGATATGCAATTTATAAGAGAACAAAGACAGTATATGTATTTGTAAAAATCAAGGCATTAACTATTGTATCTGATGCTTATACCTTGTTTTGCATGTACTTTAGATATGACGATATTTTTATCATTAACAAGAGTAACATAACATTTGGAAAATGATCATCTTCGACTGACCCATCAACTTACATCATTTTGTTGATATGATAGTGTCAACATACAATGATGTTATGTGAGTTCTTTCACTGTTTGTCGGTCACTTTATATATAAGATATAATACCAAACAATAAAATCCAGTACCAGAATAAATGGCCCAAATTTATTATTAGTTACCTGTCTGTGGAGCTTGCATTTGACAATGAACGCGACTGAAACAAAATAGCAGATAATATATTCACTTTTTAGAAATATTATCAATAACTAATTCTTTTGAGATGTTCATTTCAAATCAGTCCGTTTTAAAACCTACAAGCAATATTTATGCAAAAGCAATAAGTGCATCATCATACCTATACATGTATTGGATACATTTGACCCACCCCCCAGATTCTATAAACCTGAACAACCCCAGATCTCATGAACCTCAGTAACGCCAAATTTAATGTCCATCATTGCCACAGATTTCATGACAATTTAGAACCCCAAATTTCATAACCCATAATTACACTTATATTTCATGACTCTTTTAATTACCATAGATTCAATGAACTTTTATCATATTTCATGTTTTTCTTAACACCCCAAATTTCATGACCCTTCATGACCCCAGATTTCATGACCCTCCATTCCCCAGACTTCATGACTCTCCATTACCCCAGACTTCATGACCCTCCATTCCCCAGACTTCATGACCCTCCATTCCCCAGAGTTTATGACTCTCCATTACCCCAGACTTCATGACTCTCCATTACCCCAGACTTCATGACCCTCCATTCCCCAGATTTCATGACTCTCCATTCCCCAGACTTCATGACTCTCTATTCCCCAGATTTCATGACTCTCCATTACCCCAGATTGTATGACCCTGCATTACACCAGACTTCATGACCCTCCATTACCCTCCATTACCCCATACTTCATGACCCTCCATTACCCTATACTTCATGACCCTCCATTACCCTAGACTTCATGACCCTCCATTACCCTCCATTACCCTAGACTTCATGACCCTCCATTACCCCAGATTTCATGACTCTCCATTACCCCAGACTTCATGACCCTCCATTACATTCCAGTCTATTACACCAGACTTCATGACCCTCCATTACCCCAGACTTCATGACCCTTCATTACCCTCCATTACCCTAGACTTCATGACCCTCCATTACCCCAGACTTCATGACCCTTCATTACCCAGATTTCATTACCCTCCAGTACCCAGATTTCATGACCCTCCATTACCCTAGACTTCATGACCCTCCATGGGTAATTAAGGGTAATATGATCTTGGGTAATGATGGGTCATGAAATCTGGGGTAATGATGGGTCATGAAGTCTGGGGATTTGGAGGGTAATTTCATGACCCGTCATTACCCAAGATCATATTACCCTTAATTACCCAGATTTCATGACCCTTCATTACCCCTGATGTCATGACTCATCATTACCCCAGATTTTATGACCCTCACAGGGAGCAGTGAGAGTGTTTTGTGACCATGTAGCCGGTGTGGATGCGGGTGGTGGAACAGCTGCAACACTCCGTGGTTCTGGACCTTCGTGTGCCCGTCAACAAGACGCAGATGTACGTTTTTTGACTCCTCTGCAGAAGTACCACTCAGCTAGAAACAAAACATGAACAACAGTAAAGATGCATGAAATAATATGTACCATTTGCAGGAATGGTCTGACTGTTTAAAACAAGACTTTTGTAACATTTGCTCCAATTTATCAGGTTGGATTCTGTTTTAAACAAGAATGTACAAACAATACATTATTAGCTTTAGCCTGAGACATGAAATATTTGTTCTTGCAGTGAACTAAAGGTTATACACATGTATTGATTCCAAAGTAATTTTAAAATATGGTTTTAAATTACAAAAAAACAAACAACAGTATCAATGACTTAAGGTATACTATCAAAAAGATATGTTTCTATATATAAAGGAATATTTACTCAAAGCTTTACTCAAACAGATTTTAACTGTAAACATAATGCTGCCACAAATGTAACAATGTGGACAAATTGTTTAATTTTAAATTTAACTATAGATCATTTTCCTCATTAATTTAGTGTCACATCAACAGTACGGGTTAGGCAGTACTAACTTTGTAACCGAAAGTTGTATCAATCCAGTGATGTATCTCGGACGAGACCTGTTCGCTCTCCAACACGGAGATATGTTTCTCCACGAACTCCGCGGGGGAGGTGCACCACCAGGGCAACTCAAGACTGGGTAGATCCTCGTGTATCGATGAGAAAATACTCGGGTCTGTAAAGAATTCTGGGATACACTCATCGGGGGTCCACTGGTACATACGCTCGATACTCGATGGATACTCGTTAGGAACCCATTTTGATCTGACATATGCGCACAGCAGATGTTTCGGTGTGCGCCTGGCCTTGTACACATAATACGTGATGTCCGAAAGTACGTCCGAGATGTGGTGCGGAACGTGTTCGGAGTCTTCGCTGACACCAGTCATGGAGGTAAAGGTGAAGTCGAGCTGACCGTCTCCTTTGTTCAGCCGGAATTTAGACATCCATAGGTCCCGGAGACCGGAATGAGCGCTCGTGAAATCCATGACCCATGGCAAGACAGGGTGGTGGTTGGGGTCCCCCAGTCTGCGGCCTGCTAAGTAGTTCAGATACATGAGGTACCGGAAATTACTAATTTTATGGTTCACCCATTCCTCCGTTATTGCACCCAGATTGCTTATATCGATGTTCAAAACACGAAACTCATCCATAACAGCCAGAGCATCCGTTAAAAGATAATCTCCTTCACTTATCTGTGAAGACTTTCTGACCGCCAAGCTATCAATATCACTAGTACTCAGTGATCTTGACTCGCTCAGCACTGAACCAATGCTATCATCATCCATTTGTACACTGCTTGCTGGAATGTTGTCTTCTGATTTGTTTATGTTTACAGCAGCAGTTGAACTAGAGGTGTTGATGCTTTGAACAGGATCTTTGTTCATCTGAAAAGACGCTGAATGTGGGTAGGTACAATAGACCCACAACTTTTCATCAATTCGAACATTGTCAAGGGTCAGTTTACCTACACTTACTCCCAGGTTATGAAAATGACACATTGCTTGAAGTATTTGGTACAAGATGAACAGTGGTTTTGCGTGAGAGTGTTCAAACACAGCTGGGCTGTACGAAACAACATCCCATAATGAGTATGCAATGTATGGCTGAACGATGTAGAATGTGCTCTTGGTTTCTATAACTGCAATGGTTGCTATGGCATTGTTGCCAAGGGGGTTGTCATGGTGACCAGGCTGGTTGCTAGAAAGGTGCTCATTGTCATGGCTTTGGGTGGGTACTGATATGTAGACATCAGGGCGCAGCCTCCGTAGTAAGGATTGCATAATGTGAGTAAACTGAAATATCAAAAACAGTTACATGAGATTGACCTACACAATGAGTTTTCACTTGATATTCAAAAATTTACCAAATAGAAATGAACATTAGAAAAAACAGTTTTGCTATGTTTAAAAAACAATATGAAAAATCATTGATTAAAATACTGCAACAATATTAATCTGATAATATGACTATATAACAAATAAATGAAAAATTCCAATCAACATGAAAAATACAGCTCTTTTAAATGCAAAATTCACTTTGACACTTTGTTAGTTACTCACAGTGGTGTTTTATGACACCACTTTTAGTTAATTTTCGTGGGTCAGCTCAACCACGCAATCAAATGTTCAATAAACCTTTATGATTTATGTCTCTTATAGGACATTATAAGAAAAGCCACGAATTTAAGATCCAAAAAAATGGCCATTTTTACATATCCACGAAATATTGTGTCAACAATATAAAATTAATCCACAGCATTACATTATTTTACAAACTTTTATAGATCCACGGTAAGTCTTAATTATAAAACATCATTTTCATCAATGGGAGATTATTGAAAGGCGAACAGTCTGAAAGCCTTTTTTAAACAACATTGCCTTACTTTCTCCTCTGTTTCCTTGACAGTCTCCTGAT
Source organism: Dreissena rostriformis (assembly GCA_007657795.1). Lineage (NCBI taxonomy): Eukaryota > Metazoa > Mollusca > Bivalvia > Myida > Dreissenidae > Dreissena > Dreissena rostriformis. The sequence goes on along the minus strand of VMBQ01001861.1, from coordinate 63,197 downwards.
CATAGCAGGCATAATGGAGATGAGCCTCGGTCCAGAGATTCCGGAAGTTGTCTCGAGCCGTCTGCTTTAAATGCTCAAAACAGGACTTCACAGGAGAGGTGTTGTAAAAGGGACCTGAGTGTAATCTGAAAGATTTTAAGCGATGTATGCCATGCTGTGATGTTTTTCACAGCTGAGAAAGAGGTAACTTTAGAGCTCTGGGATTTGGAGACAATATATCCAAGAATTTGTGAAGTGCGTTATTTAAAGTAATTTTGTTTTATGGATGATGCCAAAATTATATACTGGTATTCAGTCCCTGCTATAAAAGTTTACTATGCAGTATTATGTCAACTTCAGTAAACTCAATCTAATAACACAAAGGAACCTATCGTTTTGACCTCAAGCTGCTTGAAACAATGTTATTGTCTTGAAATGCAATCCATTTGTGAAGAAGTTTCTTACCCACTTCAGATGGTTGTTCCTTATAATATAGTTATCAAGCTGATTACAAAAACAATTAAGTAACAATTATAGCATATCATCTTGTACTTTTAATATTTAAATTTAAACCTATCTATTATACCATGATTTATACTGTTGCAAATTAAAAGGGTACTTTCCAGCCTTTTTGGGGGAAAGAACCTGGTATCATGGCAGTTTGTTATTGGTCGAAACCCTGAGAAAGAGTTAACTTATATTAATTTGATAAAAGGAAGGAAAAAAAAGCTTACCTTTTGCATAGCATGTCATTTTTATGCACTATTTTGATTGAGACCCTAGCCCAGTGTTTGGGCAAAGACTCATGCGATGGCGCGAGTAACAGACTTGCATCATCTGCACCGATCAACACTGACTTGGGGCAGTCCTGTAGGATGCCCTGACGTAATGACCTCAACCAGTCATCATGGACCTTAACATAAAGAGTCATAAAAAATAAAAGCTACATGTTGGTCCTGATTTTTACATTTAACTAAACATTAAATGTTTGTGTTAAACACATCAATATAGTGATTACCCTACACTTTTTTATTTAACATTTCATCACCTTCATTATACTAGAATATTTAATTTTATGGTTAATGTTTTTCATTTATTTTTACATGAATAATCATAAATTCATTGAAAATTATGTAACATAGAAGACTTAAAAAAATTAATAAGCATTAGGAATGGTTGCAAGGCTATCTGTATGAATTCTTTTGTGCCTCCGTAGCTCAGTGGATAAGGCGCTTGCGTTGTAATCTAGAGGTCCCGGGTTTGATCACGGGTCGGGGCACATACATGTCAGTCATGTTTCAGCGGAATGCTGACTGACAAATAAAGGCTTAGCCTGGCATTAAGACAACAACTTTTGTATTTGCCGGAGAACTTTTACAGCCAATGATAGACAAATCGCGGATGCTGCTATTTCATGGATCATGCGAAGCAGTATAAACAGACTGTCAGTACACTACAAATTGAGACTCGTAATCATGATTTCAGGAAAACAAAATCAGGCATCATCTTTTATTAATATTATTGGGCAACACTTGTGATCAGGCAAATTAAAACTGCATTAACACTTATTTTAATTCACCCTTTTAATACTTTACGTAAGCGATAATAAATATTAATCTTATTAATTTAAAATTGAATAGATGTGAACACTGAAAATGTGTAATTAAAACTGACCAAACATATTACTCTTGATGGCGACACGCGCTTCTGGTGATAATTTGGTATGAAAAGTACATCTCGGAGCAAACTTTCCCCTGACATTTAGTGAGGCTTTGCTTGGTTGGTACTTATTCCACATACACAAAGAAATAAAAAAATATTTCGAGGGGAGGAAATTTAAATACAGTGACAAAACTAGAAACAAGGGAGGTAAGTATGTATAGAATATATTATAAATGATAAATTAAGGGAAGTAAATCTGATGTAGCCTCGACGGGTTACAAATCAGTATGTCTTTTTTCTAAACACCAACTTGTCGCAGATAAACGAGTAAAATTCTTCCACATCTGGAAGAATGATCAGTTTGTAATTTGTTTAAATACAACGTGTTTAAAAGACAATCTATGTACCCTTCTACATAAATGGACATATATATTGTGGTTTGCAGCATAAAAAAAAAAAAAAAAAANATAAAAAAAAAAAAAAAAAAAAAAAAAAACATTAGACCTATATAGAAATTATATTTTCAAGAATTGATTTCCATTACGTGGTAATAAAGACGGCAGTGATGATGCAAAAAACGCAAAACTCCAGCGTCATCATTATGATAAAACAATGACTCAAAATACCTTGTAACAATAAGGTGTTCACTTTATTGCTAAAGTGACCAAAATCAATACAGCAAAATGAAATACTAGACCAAAAACACACACATGTATTTAAAAAGTGGATTCACCGTCTTGTAACACGAATTCAAGGAATTGTGATTCACGAGATCTAGTTAAATCCTTCTATATTTGCCCCCCCCCCATATCCCGCACCCACTTATACCGCCTGAGGTAGGTGCAACATTGTATTAAATTGTTGAATTTTAAGAAAATGTATTAATCTCGATACGCGTAACGATAATTGTAATGCGTGATGAAACACTAAAAAAGGGTGCACACTATCGCGGTTATGCATTCAGATAGTTTATAGTTTACCACGAACGCAACGATAAAAAGTTTATTAAACCTGAAGATTTATATTTTATGAGATCATAACAGTATACGTGATTATAAAACAGTTTTATTTACAAACGAGTAAAGGGTTGCAAAAGCAGGCTAGCTTAAACGCCTGCATTTACGGAATCGTGGGCGGAGCCGACAGAACCTAAACGTAACATGACAATATAATACTTAAACATGAAGGAAATGCTGTGAATACATAATATGTAATCGGCAAACATCTTGCACACTATTAGCTTTATATAGTTTTAAAGATTTAAATGGGAACTACATGTTTAGATTACACTATAGTTTACACAATTCCATGTTTGTCCATGATCGAATATCTGAATATACCTATACAGAAGACTTCTCCATATACACAATTTATGTAATTAACTAAGTTTAGTTTGACCATCTCATAAATTTGAAGGGGAAGTATTTGTTTTAGTAAATAATTTGTTGAGTTTTAATAGATTTATTGATAAATTGACTCACTCACTCACTCACTCACTCACTCACTCACTCACTCACTCACTCACTCACTCGCACATCCATACATTTATAAATTCATCCATCCATTTATCCATGGACACATGTTTCCGTATAGGAATGATGCGCCACGGAAAACATTCATTATCTTAAGTACCGGTTAATCCCTCAAACCCATCACACCCTCCCCCAAAACAGAAATAAAGAAAGAAAGTCACTGTGTATAACCAAAACAAATGTTTTTGAGAGCAAATGCTCGTAAACGTCGCTACTCTGTTTGCCCGTCTATCATTTCGTCGCGTTTTCTTGTTTGGCATGTTCTCATCAATTGCTGGCCAGAATTTTAATAAAACTTCAACTACCGGTACGCAATAGAAGCGCCCAACTACACCCACTGCACATTGCGTCCCTAATATATACGATAAAAAGAATATTTATATAATGTTATTCAATGTTTTCATGGTAATTTAATTTGAACAAAAAATACAACAAGCGGAATACGATTAACTTTACAATATGTTAACTTGTATGATTTTGTTTCAAAACAAATATAGTATCAGTTGATATGTGTGAATATCACGCGTTTTTACTGTACTAAACATGATGTTGTCCGAAAAAATATTTAAATCTCCTATTTTGGTGGTAATACTTTTTATGATTTTGATAATCTGATGATTCCAATTGATATGGAAACGATACTTACATTATGCGTGTTTTTATTTCGTCTGATTAATACCTAAACGTTTGCTAGATTGATATAACGGAATGCAACTACAAGTAACTGTTAAGCCCAAGTCTCACTATTGCCGGTGTAGCCCCGGTTCATCCCGGTTTGATAGAGCCGGTCGACCGGCGACTACCGGGATGATCGATGGTTATTTTTAGCGCGGTCACATATTCCCGGTGCTGCCCCGGTACTGCCACGGTTTACATCCCGGCAGAGTCCGGGTCAGGTCCGGTAGAGCTACGGTTTATCCCGGTGACGCCCCGGTGAGTCCCGGTCGTAGCCGGTAGTGCCCCGGTCGAGTCCCGGTCGAAGACGGTAGCGTCCCGGTGGAGCCCCGGTGAAAGCCGGTGGCGTCCCGGCAGAGCCCCGGTGACTCCCGGTTCATCCCGGAGGTATTAAACATTTTAATAGTTTGCCGGTGGAGCCCCGGTTGTCCCCGATTCATCCCGGACGTTCTCGGTGGAGCCCCGGTGGAGCCCCGGTTCATCCCGGACGTTCCCGGTGGAGCCCCGGATCATCCCGGACGTTCCCGGTACATCCCTGTGACTCCCGGTTCATCCCGGAGGTATTAAACATTTTCATAGTTTGCCGGTGGAGCCACGGTTGTCCCCGGTTCATCCCGTACGTTCCCGGTGGAGCCCCGGTTCATCCCGGTAGACCCCGGATCACGCACCGGGGCTCCACCGGCATCGCAAAATGTAATAGTGAGACTGGGCCTTTTTAATATGTGTAGTCTGGACTGTGTATTATTGGCCGGTTGGTTTGGTGCACCTTATTTGATCATTATCGCGAAGAGTACGCATCTACTGAGGGACATTGGATGTACTTTACGGCGGAGCATTGGGCACTAGGAGATTACTGGTTCGCAGTTGACACCAAGAAGATCTTGATCACGCATTCATAACACCGCTTTAGGAACATCGTGTATGAGCATTTGAGATTCTAAGGGTATATATGTTTGAAGTTGACATAAAGTATATCATGGCCGTGGTTGGTACACGCATTTTTCGCAATGTCGACCAGTCAGGTCCGGTAGAGCTACGGTTTATCCCGGTGACGCCCCGGTGAGTCCCGGTCGTAGCCGGTAGTGCCCCGGTCGAGTCCCGGTCGAAGACGGTAGCGTCCCGGTGGAGCCCCGGTGAAAGCCGGTGGCGTCCCGGCAGAGCCCCGGTGACTCCCGGTTCATCCCGGAGGTATTAAACATTTTAATAGTTTGCTGGTGGAGCCCCGGTTGTCCCCGGTTCATCCCGGACGTTCTCGGTGGAGCCCCGGTGGAGCCCCGGTTCATCCCGGACGTTCCCGGTGGAGCCCCGGATCATCCCGGACGTTCCCGGTACATCCCTGTGACTCCCGGTTCATCCCGGAGGAATAAAACATTTTAATAGTTTGCCGGTGGAGCCACGGTTGTCCCCGGTTCATCCCGTACGTTCCCGGTGGAGCCCCGGTTCATCCCGGTAGACCCCGGATCACGAACCGGGGCTCCACCGGCATCGCAAAATGTAATAGTGAGACTGGGCCTTTTTAATATGTGTATTCTGGACTGTGTATTATTTGGCCGGTTGGTTTGGTGCACCTTATTTGATCATTATCGCGAAGAGTACGCATCTACTGAGGGACATTGGATGTACTTTACGGCGGATCATTGGGCACTAGGAGATTACTGGTTCGCAGTTGACACCAAGAAGATCTTGATCACGCATTCATAACACCGCTTTAGGAACATCCTGTATGAGCATTTGAGACACTAAGGGTATATATATTTGAAGTTGACATAAAGTATGTCATGGCCGTGGTTGGTACACGCATTTTTCGCAATGTCGACCCATTTTCAATCGCCGCTACCTGCGCATGTGAGTTTGGTTGGTGGTCACCATAATGGACAGGCGGGGTTTCCCCCTCCCCCCACCCCGACACAGCACAAGACCACACTCTAAAACTAAAACTCTATTATGCAGGACGAGTCGCAACACCAATAGAAACAACGTACGTCAGTTGAACACAGCTTTCTCAGAAAAACGACTAAGCAAATTCAGTGATGATTGTGGAAAACAAAATATGGCCATAGGAGTGTTCAAAAGCATTTTACTTTCAATTTAACCATGTGATCTAGTTTCGACAATCATTTCAAAACCAACGGTTGTATGCAGATGTTTCTGAAATAAAGGGATCTTAACATTTATGTTAAAACGTTAACTATGATATAAAAATAAATGTTCGTAACGGGCTAATGAATACAACAGTAAAAAGCTGAAATGTCAATAAAATTATCATTTAGTTGTGAACATAAAAAAGTTTCATAAATTTAACGCGTCAATAAACCATAAAGCCACGTAACTTGTACCCTTGTTCCCTTCTCACAACGAAAAGAAATCGTATTTTAATTGAAATATTTTATATATGACATGAGGTAAAGCTAAGGCACTGGCAATTACTTTGTCATTATGAATTTAATTACTGTTGAACATAAACATTAATAAACCTCGTTCATGGTGTGGTTAATTGCATATTAAGTACACACTCGAAATTCCAGTTCGAAATAAAATGTCACTTTTGTCACGCAAGTGTTTTCCTGATATTCAGTATACCTGAGTATTATAGACCGTGTTTACTTTTGCATCTTTACATATCAGACTCAATGAATAATAATACAAATACGAAACGAACTTTAATTATATTTGTTATCAACAACCTGCACTAAGGGAAAAAAGTGTGTGTTCCTGTTTTTGTCCTTTGTAGTAATATTATTGATATGTCTGTGGATAAATTTTATATAAAGGAATCATGAAACTCTATAAACACTTAACAAAGAGTACATTGAGCTGTTAATGAAATCAAAGTTGTTATTTGCAACTGATCGTTTAAATACTCGTCACGTTTACGGATTATTAAGCACATTTACAATTTAATTTTGCATTTTAGTATTGACTCGAGTTTAGCTCTCTTGTTTTTTTCTAAAGTATAAAATATGACTGATGAATTAACACTAAAAAAAACAAAAAAAAAACAAAAAAAAACAACAACAAAAACAACAACAACAACAATTCAGATATCATGTCGCATTTCCACCTTTATTGCATGACATTCATCCACGTTCAGCGTTTTACAAGCATAATTATTTATCAGACAAAAATATTAATACAACAATGTGGAATGCAAACTGTTTATCAATTTATATCTGAATCCAATGTTGAGTCAAGCGAAAAGTAAAAGTTCCAAAATGGCCACACATTTAAGACATACAGACATACTGAATGTACAAAGAAGTTAACAACAAGATATGTATGCTTAAACAATGAAAAATAATAATTCTTACGTATCAATACAAATTTAAATAATTGCATTTTAAAGCTCACACAATATTTAACAAAAGCGTTGTTGCGGGGAGAAAATGACCCACAAAAAAACATCACTTTTACTGTAGAAACCACAGCAACGGTTAAATTAAAATCTTTGAAAAAATTATAAACGTTATAAGCAGACAGAATGTGGTCAATTTTTGTCCCACTTTTGTATCATTGCACTATATGATACACCAACACTCCAATGACCTATATTAATTATCTGTCCCATGCCTTCATTTCATCCCGCAATCAGTTCTGACCCGTCTCTAAACGTGCCCTAATTACTTAGCAATTAAATGCACCGTTACGTCGACGTAAACGTCTACGTCGTACGTCGCCGCTACGACCCGTATATTATGTTTTCAATACACAATGGCACGATGCCCAAATGTCATCAAAGGGACGCTCATCTTAGAGCGACAGACATGTAACGTTATTGTTTGACAACCAATCGGGTTTTCTGTTTTTGATGTTCTATTGTTCAATCAATATATAGCGACCAAGTATGAGTAATTGAAGCTATTAAAGCTCGCGTTGAACATGTATAGCCATATCAGCTTGTAAAATATTAAAGTGTTACAACCCAGCTGGTGAGACATGATGTTTAGAGCCTGTACCGTATAAAGAAAACTATTCCCGACATAACTTTTACACGAGCCTCGTTTTGGGAAAACTGGGCTTATTGAATGTGCGTAACGTGTCATCCCAGATTGGCCTGTGCAATCCACAAGGCTAATCATGGACGACACTTTCCGCATTTATGGAATTTTTTCGTTTTAAAGTCCTGTGCGGACTGCACAGGCAAATCTGGGACGACACTTTACGCACATTCACTAAGCCATGTTTTCCCAGAACATGGCTTATATAATCGTTCCTCATTTATTAGTAGAGTGGATTCTTTTTAAGACAAAAAAGGTCAGAATCCACTGATTACGTCTAATTTTTTGAACAACCCGGACATACACATACAGGAGTATATGTAGTGTATTTCATGTATTTTAAACAACAATAAAGTCATACGCCATTAAGTATCGACACAGATTAAATAAATTCACAACTATAATCATCGTAATCATTAAAACACAACGCACAATTAAAACAATAAAACACTAAAAACTGTAATTAACTCATCGAAATATTTGTACAAAAAGATCAATCGTTATTAAAAGTATATATTTTAGACAAAAAATATAGTTAATATTGAAAAAAAATGAAGCTATTATGCGTTTGTACAACGTTTATTACATAACATTAGTATATAAAAAAGAAGTGTGTCAATACGTGCATTTATTGAAAATGCAAAATATGGACAAATATAAACAGTTCGATAAAAAGTCAATATTTATTCTATCCCAAATAGTACTATTTAATATAATAAAAATAACAATACATCAATGAAATCACTTTATATTGCATAGCAGTTAACGTGCAAACGAACACATATTAGTGTAACAACAATTTTGACATCCGATACATGTAATTTGTATTTGACAGAATTAATATGTAAAACATTCAGCACCGTACATTACGACAGGCAGTCTGCATTATAATGAGGTCATAATTTATCAATACCGTTATTGGATATAACAACAATTTTGACATCCGAAACATGCAATTTGCATTTTACAGAATTTATATGTTAAACATTCAGCAACGTACATTACGATAGGGTAACTGCCTACTAATAAGGTCAAAAATTATCATTATTGACACCTGCTAATTAACGATCAGTTAGCGGTCGAGACTGTCGTAGTGAATACACGTTTTTTTACGTCATCTAGCTTACGTAATCGTTACCTCGTATGGACGTCTTATAAACACGCCAACCATTCAAACACGACAACGATTGCGTCATTTCGAAATTTCGAAAGATATACAGTAAACAGTCATCAAATTGATAAATATCGAAATATGAGATGCAGCGTTGATAGTGTCAAATAACTTGAAATAAGTAATCTATTTGTTGATATAAAAGATCACTGACATTTTGCACTTATACAACAACAACAACAACATCAACAACATTTATTTCAGCAATAAAGCTTACAATAAAGCTTCTAGCCTACAATAGTGAATACAAATATACTTCTGGTTCAGATGATTGGATATATTATTTGATAAAGGAGGAAGCAAACTATTAATCGTATTTAAATTCATTAATAGTCTGAAATCTGAAAATGTCAGGGTTTATTTATGAATTGATTGAACGTAAAAACTGTAATGTGGATATGATTTTGACATATTAAAAATGCTTATCTACAATTAAAACAAAGTAGAGATAGTGTGATAAAGCTCTCATAGAATAATACCTGTGTGTAACAAATAATATACATGTTCTTTTTAATATATAAATCAGTTACCTGTATGACAGACAAAACACGTAAATACGATAACATGTTTACTTTAGACAGACTGCACATATACAAGATTTTCTTTAATAATAAACAAGATGGATATAAAAGTAGGTATATGGAAAAAATGTATTGAATTTTATATTTTGATCGATTAATCACTTATAAGTTCTTCCCTTAAATTGTTTGCGTGGTATACATATTTTGCTATGTTTATCAGTACACTTTAATTGTTTGTGGACATTAGGGTTTTAAATTTGGTTATCGTTGGCCATCTGCAATAGAAGAGTTTTAAGAATTTTTTTCTTAGGTGAGAATATAAGGGACACGTTAGGATAAAATGATATTCGTTTTCAATTAAATGCGAATTACAATTTTTGCAGTTTCTGTCTTTTCTATTTATGTTATAATAGCGCCCTTGTTCAATTTCCAGTTTGTGTGAAGATAGTCTGAATCTACTTAATGCTATTTTATATTTACTTTGTTTTATGATTCGTAGGTATGGTTCGAATTCAAAACTACTTTTGAATTTACAGTACGTGCTAAGCCTTCCAGATTGATTAATGTTACTTTGCCAGTTCTGTTTGAATTGATCTAGTATCCTGAGTGTTATGGTATCTAGTGATGGTTTAGTAATGCTTTGGTTTATCCATAACTCCGCAAGGCCCATTTGTTCCAACATTTCCTTTATTTGTGATGCCCAGTTATTTTTATTGTAATTGACTCCATTTTCTGCGTCTATTTTTAGCATGATATAAACCTTTTTTATAATGTTATTTTTTTGTAAATTAAGAATTTTTATCCAGGAGCGAAACATAATAACTTTTCGATGTTCATTTAGCGTTCAAAGTTCCAAGTTCGCCAAATAGGCCCATAAGGTTAGTTGATGTGTTAACGCATAGTAATTTTCTTAAAAAATTCGAATGGATTTGTTCAATGTCTTTTGCTTTATGTTGACCCCATACTTCAGCTGAGTAGTTAAGTATTGGACTTATTAATACGTCAAATATTTTTATTTTTTCTAGTGTTTGAAATTCGTATTGATTAAAAACGGAAAAGAGTTTATGCATTGCCCTTGACGCCTGTTCTGATATGCACTTCTGAGTTCTGTTCCAGTTTCCGTTTTTGAAGAAATAAACTCCCAAATATTTTAAGGATGAAACTACTTCAAGCTTTTCGCCATATAGCAATATGTCAATATGTGTGTGTCTTGCACTTTTTTCAAATATCAATATTTTTGTTATTCTTGTATTTATCTTTAATGTCCATGTGTTACAGTATACATCGACATCATTTAGCATGGATTGTAAAGCGGCGGGTGATGTTGCGAATAAAACCTGATCGTCCGCGTACAGTATTAAAAATAGTTTAAGTTCATTGATAGAAAATATATCATTAAGATTAGAATTAATATTATTTAAAATATCGTTTACGAATACCATAAACAATAAAGATGATCCACAGTCGCCCTGTTTTACTCCTTGATGAGAGTATATTATGGCCGATACTTCGTTATTATTTCTGACAACTGATTTGACAGTAGAATACATCGCTTTAATGGCGTTTATCATTTTGGTGCTTATATTATTTGAGACAAGTTTTTGCCATAAGAATGGAAGATTTATTTATCATAACATTTTTCATAATCTATGAATGCGCTGTATAATTTTTGTCCGCTGTGAATGACTTTAGATATGATAGCCTGTAATAAGAAAATGCAATCAGTTGTGCCTTTACCATTTTGATACCTAAACTGATTTTTTTATTATCGTTTCATTATTTTCTGTCGATATTGTGAGTCGATTGAAGAGAATTTGAGAATATATTTTAGCTATTATATTATTGAGTGTTATTCCTCGGTGATTTTGTGCCAAGTTAGGGTCACCCCCTTTAAATATTGGTATAATGTAGCCTAATCCCCAGCAGTCAGGGTATAAAGCGTTATGAAATAGGTTGTTAAATAGTGTATGTAGGTAAGGTGATATGATATCAAAAGCGCTTTTTATGAATTCTGCTGATATTTCATCAGGTCCACATGCTTTATTATTCTTTTGTTTAAAAACTGCTTTTTGTATTTCGTTTAACGTTATTTCGGAATCTAAATTATGATCGTTTGTTGCATGGCTTTCAGCATTTTCATCTTGAGTGCGTTCATTTGAAGTTGGAGTTTCTCCTAGAAGGGCATTGAAATGTTCAAATAGCTCATTTATTTGCAAATTATTTTTTATTTTTTTATTTTTATTATTATAGCTTTTTTTGACCGATTTCCAGAATTGTCTTGGTTGTGATTTTGCGATATTTTCAAGATTAATACCTTGGCTTATTTTATATTAAGTTTTTGCATATTTTCTTATTTTGTTATAGAGAGTTCTCCGTTTCGAAAAATCTATTCTGTTTTCGTTTGATTTATTGCGGTTAAAGGCGTTTCGTGCAGTTTTAAATTCTTGTTTAGCTTCATGACAGTCTGTGTTGAACCACGGGGGATTTGCTCGTGAATTACAGTTTTGCGAGTTACTGTGTGAGAACGTTTCACTGAAAACCCGTGTTGCTTGCTCATGCATGAAGTTTGTGAGCAGGTCTACCTGATCTGTTGTATTGCTGCTATTGAAATCTGAAAGCTTATTTATATTATTCATTAGTGATTCACGAAAAACATGCGCTTATTCTTCATTGAAAATTATTTTAGTTTCTTTGTGTTTTTCTGTATTGCAGCGTTTATTATTTAATGTATGATCATTTAATTTGAATGAAAAATATTGCGGCGTGATCTGAAAAATTGTTCCAATCTTGTATTTTAAAATCATGTAAAATTTGAATACAGTTTATGTTTACCAACAAATAATCTGTGACGCTGAGACCGCGTGGTGATACAAAGGTATATTGACCGTTTTTATCGTTTTTAAAACGTCCGTTCGCTATCACGTGACTGGTTGATTTACAAAGTGAAATTAATTTTAATTTATACACAGTAAATAATGATAAATAAAGATAGATAATGAATAGCTATGCATACATTCTTCAAATACAATGTTTTGATGCGCGCTTAAGGGAAATTATAAAAAAAAAAGTGTTTTCATTAGTGCAAATGTTTAAGTAGACAAAGGAAAATCTTTAACTTTGTGAAAACTCTTACACATCGAAAGGCTTATATCAGGCTTGAATTTTAAATCACAAAACAATTACTTTAACAATAAGCACGCGTATCCGTTTTTTTTTGTGTCATTAATTTCAGACCGGACGCTGTTTACCGGTACTTCGAAAAACTTACATTTTGTCCCGGATTTATGGAAATTTATTACATGTTAACAACCTTGCGGCGATTTCTCAATTTCAGCTTACTTGATTGATATAGCAATAGTGTTCGTATTGTATTACAAGCTTAAATTGAAAATCATATGTGGCACACACAACATAAGTGCTGTTGTGCCCAATACCTTACGCTTTGAAGTGGTATTGTGAGTCAAACAAGGAAGTGGCTAAAGCCATTTATTCTTGAAACATACTGAAGATAAGTTTTTGTCAATTCAGGACCAGCTTATGAATGCTTAAACAATTTAACATGTAAGTTGGTAGGCCGTTCAATTAAATCCACGCATGTCATACTACGCTCTCCGTGAGTGTTCATGCATGACAACGAACGGAAAATAATGTGATATGTAACCTAATAGCGTCATTAATCCATCACAATTACATTTATTCAAATGAGCTACATTCGGTCACCTTTGTTTCGTTGACAGACAACAAGAATGTGGTTTATCCTTGTTAGAAATCCTGAAGCGTGACCGCATACATTTACACACGGCGGGCGTCCGTTTGCAACTTCCGTGATGTCATGTGGTCACTAAAGCTCACTGGGAAACTACGATAGAGTCTGACGAAGACTTTGGCAGCGTTTGCAAATCGCGCCAGATCACGTTATTGGCGGGAATGCCCATAAAAAGGTCCATGTTCTTGCTCCCGATCGTCGAGAACGCGCCCAATGGCCTCGAGTTGAAAGTCTTGTCCAGCAGATCTCGTTCCTTCTTAGAGAGGCTACATCGGCGCCGCATGAAGCAGACGAGAGTCAGCAAGGTAATGCACAGGAGCGTCGTGCTTCCCACTACGGCGACGATGATGATCATGTTCCTGGTCCAAAACACATCCGGCGATGTCATCGTGTGTGCCACGTGCATGTCCGGTGTCTGGGTCTGAATGTCCGCTGTTTTGTTCGCCGTTGCAGGTTTAATATTGTTGAGCCAGTCTCGGAACTTCTCCACTGGCATATTTTCGGGGTCGAAGGGATCGGCGTTGCCAATGGTTGTCTTTTCCGGCGCCGTTGCGTCGTTCACCAAATTTGTCATGCTGTTAGCAGGAGAAGGTTTGTCAGTAGTAATCGAAGCCTTCTGGGCGTCTGCCACAAACTGGACTAAGTCGGCCAGAAGCACAGGTTTCGTACCCTCTGTCGATCCTAAATTCGAGTCCACCGCGGGCGCGAAATTTGCGTCCTGTCGATTTGTTGCCATGGAGCTTTGAACAAACTGAACGAGGTCAGTCAACAACACCGGTGGTGTCTGGTCCGTCGGTTGTTCGTTTGTCGGCGTCACACTTGGCCCCTCTGACGAAACGCCCCGGGCCAAAGCCCCGGTGGCGAACTGTACGAAATCAGATAACAGCACAGGCCTATCCTGGATAGGTACGAAGGTGTCGGCGTCCCTTTGTTGGTTGATGATATCGCTTGCCGTCGCCCTCTGGGAAAATGCAAAGAAGTCCTGTAGTAGAGATGGCGCCCCTTGAGCCGTCGGTGAATCTTCCGATGGTTCCGTCTGTGCAGCCGTAAGCGTTACCAGCAAAGTCTGAAGAATTATAATAATATAATAACTACAATATAAATACTAATTATAATAATTACAACTACTACTAATTCTAAATAATAAAAATTATTAAAATTTATGATGATAATTATTAAAAATATAATTATTATAAATACATTATATAATAACGACCAATACAATAATAAGAATAACAATAATAATAACAATACTAATAACAATAATCATTATGACATAATAAAAAACGCCATTATACATAGTATGATACAAAATTCATAAATATGTATAACGTATTTAAATCAAATGGGTCAAACGTTAAAACGTTTTCTTTAATTTCATTTATGGCTGTTAAGTTTCTTGTGCAAAATATGTGTCTAGTAACAAAGCAACAAAAGTGGTGTACTTACTGATAAGAAAAAGGCGACCCTTAATTTTCCGTCCATCACGATATTGTGTTAAAATACTTCTTTTGACACGTTAATTCTTTTTCCAAAAGCTATTTTGTACTCTTAAATCTTAAATCTTTAACCATATAACGTAACCAACGAAACGTTCAGACTACCGAAACAAACGGACTTCTGTTCTTGTTTAACACTAACTAAATAAGAACAACACGGATGTCGCTCTGAGTGAATGTTTCAGTCCGACTTTCGCAAAGGGATTTCCCAAAAGTTTGATATTAGTTCTTTTACGTTTAACTCTTGCCCAATGAGTGACTCGAAAAAAAGAAAACACCGTCTATATATAGCGCAACCGAATTTTGACACTACATCTTAGCTATTTTTAGATTACGTAAACACTTTACGTGACACCTTCACATGCGTTGTCATTCGACGTAACTTGTCAACAAGAGTTGAACTTCTCTTCGTTTTTGTTTCTCTCATTAGTATGACTAATTGTCCCCTACCGGTTTAACCGGAGGGGACTTATGGTTTGCGCTCTGTCAGTCTGTCCGTCTGTCAGTCAGTCTGTAACAATTTTCTGGATCCTGTGATAACTTTAAAAGTTCTTCATATTTTTCATGAAACTTGAAACATGGATAGATGGCAATATGGACATTATGACCGTTATTTTTTTATTTTGTTCCTACGTCAAAAATTCTGGTTGCTATAGCACCAAATACATATTTAAAAACAATAATAAAAAAATCTGACAATGGTGGAGCCGGTAGGGGACATAATTGCTTGGCAATAGTCTTGTTATGTTTGGTACGTTTAAATGACGGCATTTAATTGACAATGGCAGACCAATTAAAAGAGTCATTTTCTTAATTGGCATGCCACTATAATTTTATAAATGTTTCAGTAAAAAATAAATAGCTCGAAAATGCAGCTACATATCAAATATCGTCCTAACTCACGTGTGCCTAGAAGTTATAATTACATAGGAGTGAAACTATACAGCGTATATTTAAAGTGAAGAATATATAACTGCTGTAAACAAAATAGTTTCCTTAAAAAAATGTGTATTTCTACACAATTGTATATTGCTACATGTACATGACTGTGTTTGTAAATGACTGTAACACTTAAAACAACCGAAGGACTTTGAACTTTTTCGGCACGTGTTGTAGCTGTGACACTTAAGACAATTTCTATAAATAAACAAACATGTATATTTATAGATCATTGCTTAAAAACTGGAGTGTCAACTTATCTAAGATTTAGTCAGTTGGCTATATTCGATGTCGGACAGGATTTATTACATCGAAAACTTTAGTTTTCAGTGTGCTTTACAAGCAGAAGATACTGTCCATTAATTTCGATATAAGTAGAAAATTTGGTAAACATTCTATTAATATAAAACCACCACCACCACCACCACCATCATCGTCGTCGTCGTCGTCGTCTTCGTCTTCGCCGTCATCGTCATCATCATCTTATTCTTCTTTTTCTTCTCCTTCATCATCATCTTCTTCTTCTTCTTCATCACCATATCATCATCATAATCATCATCTTCTTCTTCAGCATCACCATCACCATCCTCTTTGTGAACGTCAATGCTTTTTATATAAAGATATTTATGTGATGATTTGAAAACCTTAACTTATCTACCTTATTGGTGTAATACACTGGGTTAGAAAAACACCGATGTCATAATGACATCCTTCTTGCGGTTTTGCCAGCATATAGGACTAGATTATGCAAATTTAAACCTCAGATCACGTTCCAAGTTCATCACGTAGATACGAAATCTATAATGCAGAACGAACACGTACGACTGAGCAAATTTAGTGTTGATAGGGGAAAACAAAATATAGCCATAGGAGTGTTCACATGCGTTTTTCTTTCAATTTAACCATGTGACCTAGTTTCGGTAAAACATGACAAAGTTTCGCATTGTTTGATATATCAACGTGTAAAATCTATGAACCGTGTTCTATTTTACCGACTGACGACGGACTACTGGAAAGAAAAGTTTAATGTCACAAAAGCTCATCATGAACACGTTTTGCTCAGGGGAGCTTATGGCGTACTTATTCGATTAATATCAGGGGAAAAGGCAATGATGAGTGGGTATTTAATAAAAATGATTCACGAAGTATCGTGCAAATTTCTATTAATCTCAATGGTATAGGTATATCCGACCTGACCTATTTTTTCAGACTTAAAATTCCGATGGAAAATAATGTTGCATGGTTTGTCATGAGATATTACAAAGATATATGTATATTTATATATCTTTGGATATTACAACAACCTTTTCAAAACAAAATATACTATGCAGATGTTTAGGAAATAAAAGGATATTACAATTTATTTTTTCAAAAGTTTACTGTCATATGAACAATACAAGTACGTAACGGGCTAATAAATACAATTTAGTAAATCAAAGCGCTGAAGGCACTGAATTTGTTCGCTTTTGCATAATCTAAGAAGCAACTCAGTTTTCAAACTTATGTTATAGCTTTTTATATCGCAAGTTTGAAATGAACACAACCCATTCAAATTTTAAAGAGTGTGTCTTAAAGCACAGGTCGAGATGTGTGTGACTGTTTATCCTCATATTTATGTTATAGAGATAACTTAGACAAAATAACAACAATATGTCTTTATTTTCACAATTGGTCGCTGCACTGGCAACCATCTTCAGAATTGTGGTTGCCTTGCTAAAGAATAACAAGCCTATAATCATGTACATGTTGTGATATGTGTATCTAATACTTTATCTATTTTCTTTAAATTATTGAGAAACAATTTTGCCCACATGACAGACTTTTAATGCAGCATTAAGCCCCGTTTTCCCTGAAAGCAGCCAATATGTACAGATTTCAATGATAAACTTACCAATGTCATCGCACAAGCTGTTATAAACACTAGACTGGCCAATATGTCCCACAAGCTCTAGTTTTTACATAATTACAGGCTGTCGTCTGCTGCACAGAAACGCTTTAAGCATTAGTCGTCTGCTAAACTGGAGTTATCCACACAGGCAGTCATTGGTTACGGGCCCTACCGTAGCTAAGGGAAAGTGATTTCCAAAATTGCGTCTGCGTCTGCGTTATTTGTGAGCTTCGCTCACAAATAAAAAGCTGAAATGTCAAAAAAATAATAATTTAGCGTTTAACACAAAACAGTTTCATAAATTTATCGCGTCAATAAACAATAAAGCCTAATAAATACTTTTACCCTTCTCACAGCGAAAAGGAATCGTGGTTTAATTGAAATAGTTGTATATATGCGCCATGAATGTTTTTATGTCCCCCAGTCTATACTGGGGGACATATTGTTTTTGCCATGTCTGTTGGTTTGTTTGTTGGTTTGTTGGTTTGATTGTTTGCGTCAAACGGTAACATTGGCCATAACTTTTGCAATATTGAAGATAGCAACTTCATATTTGGCATGCATGTGTATCTCATGTAGCTACACATTTTGAGTGGTGAAAGGTCAAGGTCAAGGTCATCATTCAAGGTCAAAGGTCAAATGTATGGGCCAAAATCGCTCAAAAGGGGACATAGTGTTTCACAAACACATCTTGTTATATAGACTAGAGGTAAAGCTAAGGCACTGGCAATTACTTTGTCAATATGAATTTAATTAATGTTTTACATAACAAATATAATAAACCTCGTTCATTGTGTGGTTAATTGCGTATTAAGTACACACTCGGAATTCCAGTTCGAAATAAATTGTCACTTTAGTCACGCAAGTGTTTTTCTGATATTCAGTATACCTGTATATTATAGGCCGTGTTTACTTTTGCATCTGTACCTATCAGACTCAATGAATAATAATACAAATACGAAACTTTAAGTATATTTGTTATCAACAACCTGAACTGCGGAAATAAATAAGTTTGTGTTTCTCTTTTTGTCATCTGTTGTAATATTATTGAAATGTGTGTGGTCTTTATACAAAAATAAAGTTAATACATAGGAATTATGAAACTCAATAAAGACTTAACAACCCGTGCATTGAGCTGTTCATGAAATCTAAGTTGTTATTTGCGATTGATAATTTTAATACTCGTCACTTATACGGATTTTTTAAGAACATTTACAATTAAAGTGTGTATTGTAGTATTTACTCGAGCCTAGGTCTCTTGTTTATTCTGAAGTAGAACAAAATATGACTGATGAATGAAGACATTGATAAAATAATAATAATAAAAAAAACAATTCTGATATCATGTTGCATTATACACGTTTATTGCATGGCATTCATCAACGTCCCGCGTGTAACAAGAACTTATCAGACACAATATTTATACAACACTGTGAAGTGCAAACTGTTTATCAACACATATCTGAACACATTTTTGAGTCAGTCGTAATGGAAAAGTTCCAAAATAAAGCCACAGATTTTAGAACATATTGACATACTTGATTGACAAACAAAATAACAACAAGATATGTATGCATAAACGAGTAAAAATCATAAAGCTTTAGTATCAATACAAATTTGAATAATAACATTTTTAAAGCTTACACAATATAAAAAATAGCTCTGTTGTGGGGAGAAAATGACCCACAAACAACAACGCTTTTTCTGTTGAAAAGACAGAAATGGGTGAATTACAATCTATGAAATAGTAATATACGTTATATGCAGAGAAAAAAACGGTCAAATTTCGTCCCTCTGTTGTGTCATTGCACTAAATGATAAACCGACACTCCACTGACCTAAATTAATTATCTCTTTCGTGCCTCATGTCATCCCCAAATCAGTTCTGATCCGTCCCTCGACATGCCCTAATTACTAGGAAATTAAATGCACCGTTACGTCGACGTAAACGTCTACGTCGTACGTCGCCGCTACGACCCGTGTATCTGTTTTCGATACACAACTGCTCGCTGCCCCATGGCCATCAAAGGGACGCGCATCTTAGACGACAGACATGTAAACGTTTGTGTTTGACAACCACGCGGGTTTTCTGTTGTTTATGTTCTATTGTTCAAGCAATATAGAGCTATCATGTCTGAATAATTAAAGCTATTAGTGCTCTATTTGAGCGAGTTGATAACATTTATAGCCATATCAGCTTGTAAAACAAGAATGTGTAACGACCCAGCTGGTGATATAGGATGTTAAGAGCCTATACCGTATAAATAAAACTATTCCCGACATTACTTTATATGAGCCTCGTTCTGGTGAAACTGTACTTATTGCATGTGCGAAAAGTGTCATCCCAAATAAGCGTGTGCAGACCGCACAGGCTAATCAGGGACGACACTTTCCGCATTTATGGAATTTTTTGTTAAAGGAAGTCTCTTCTAAACGAAAATCAAGTTTAGGCGGAAAGCGTCGCCCCAGATAAGCCTCTGCAAACTGCATAGGCTAATCTGGGACAACACTTAACGCACATTCACATTCACTAAGCCCCGTTTTCCAAGAACATGACTCATATAAATGGACCTCATTCATTAGAAGAGTGGATTCTGTACGAAACAAAAAAGGTCAGGATGAATTCGATGATTACGTCATATTATTTGGACAACCCGGACATACACTTGCAAGATTATATCTAATGTATTTCATGTATTTCAAACAACTGTAATGCCATACGCCATTAATTCTTACACAAATTAAATAAAAATACACCTATGATCATCGTTATCACTAAAACACAACGCAACAATAAAACAATAAAAACAATAAAAAATGTCATTTAACTCATCGAAAGATTTGTACAAAAAGATAAATCGTAGTTAAAAGTATATATTTTATATAAAAATAGAGTTAATATTGAAATATTTCGACGCTATTATGCGTTAGTATTAAGTTTATTACATAAAAGTAGTATATTAAAGAGAGCAATCGTTGTGCATTGACTATCTCCGGAATCCTCCGCGAGATATGAAATAAATCGTCTGCTGATCCAGAGTGTTAACGAGAAGCGGTCAATACGTCCATTTATTGAAAACAATGCAAAGAAATGTTAGACAAATCTAAACAGTTAGGGAAAAAATCAATATTTATTTTATCCCAACAGAGAACTATTCGATATAATACAAATAACAATATATCAATAAAATCAATTAATATTGCATAGCAGTAAACGTGCTAACGAACACATATTAGTATAACAACAATGTTGACATCCGAAACATGTAATTTGCATTTGACAGAATTAATATGATAAAACATTCAGAACCGTACATTACCACCGAACTACTTACTGCCTTCTAATGAGGTTATGACATATTAGTATAACAACAATTTTGACATCCGAAACATGCAATTTGCATTTGACAGAATTAATATGTAAAACATTCAGCACCGTACATTACTGCCTTCTAATGAGGTCACAAATTATCAATATTGACACCTGGTAATAACCGATCACTTATCGGTCGAGACTGTCATAGTGAATACACGTTTTTTACGTTATCAAGCTTACGTAAGCATTACCTCGTGCGGACGTCAGATAAACACGCTAATCATTCAAACCGGGAAACTATTGCGTCATTTCGAAATTTCGAAAGATAAACAGTCATCAAAGTGATAAATATCAAAAAATGAGATGGGACATTGATAGTGTCAACCAATGTCAAACAAGTAATCTATTTGTTGAGATAATAGATCACTGACATTTTGCACTTATACACAGGCAAGATAAATAACGAATATACATATGCGTTCATTCTTCAATAACAATGATTCAATGCGCACTTATGGAAACATATTGAAAACATTGACTTGTTCATAAGTGTAAATGTTTAAGTAGACAAAGGAAAATCTTTAACTTTGTGAAAACTCTTACACATCGAAAGGCTTATATCAGGCTTGAATTTTAAATCACAAAACAATTAATTCAACAATAAGGACGCGGATCCGTTTTTATGTTGTCATTAATTTCAGACCGGTCGCTTTATACTTAAAAAAACTTACATTTTGTCCCGGATTTATGAAATTGATTACATGTTAACAACCTTGCGGCGATTTCTTAATTTCAACTCACTTGATTGATATAGCAATGGTGTGCACACTGTAAACATATATCAAGCTTAATTTAAAAATCATATATGTGACACAAACAACATAAGTGCTGTTGTGCCCAACGCTTCGAAGTAGTATGATGAGTCAATCAAGGAAGTGGCTTAAGCGATTTATTCTTAAAACAGACAGAAGATTATTTGAGAATTCATGACCAGTTAATAAATGCTTAAACAATTTAACATGTAAGTTGGTAGGCCGTTCAATTAAATCCACGTATGTCATACTACGCTCTCCATGAGTGTTCATGCATGAAAACGAATGGAAAATAATGTGATATGTAACCTCGTAGCCTCATTAATCAATCACAATTACATTTATTCAAATGAGCTCCATACGGTAGCCTTTGTGTGACTGACTGACAACAAGAATGTGGTTTTCCTTGTTAACAATCCTGAAGCGTGACCACATACATGTACACACGGCGGGCGTCCGTTTGCAACATCCTTGATGTCACGTGGTCACTAAAGCTCACTGGGAAACTACGCTAGAGTCTGACGCAGACTTTGGCAGCGTTTGCAAATCGCGCCAGATCTCGTTATTTGCGGGAATGCCCATAAAAAGGTCCATGTTCTTGCTCCCGATGGTCGAGAACGCACCCAATGGCCTCGAGTTGAATGTCTTGTCCATCAGATCGCGTTCCTTCTTGGAGAGACCACTTCGCCGTCTCATAACGCAGACGAGAGTCAGCAATGTGATGCACAGGAGCGTCGTGCTACCCACCACGGCGACGATGATGATCATGTTCCTGGTCCAAAACGCCTGCGGTGATGCCATCGTGTGCGCCACCTGCATGTCCGGTGTCTGGGTCTCAATGTCCGCGGTTTTGTTCGCCGTTGCAGGTTTAATATTGTTGAGCCAGTCTCGGAACTTTTCAACTGGCATATTTTCGGGGTCGAAGGGATCGGCGTTGCCAATGGTTGTCTTTTCCGGCGCAGTTGCAGGCTTTATATTGTTGAGCCAGTCTCGGAACTTCTCCACTGGCATATTTTCGGGGTCGATGGGATTGGCGTTGCCAATGGTTGTCTTTTCCGGCGCAGTTGCATCGGTCACCAAATGTGTCATGCTGTTAGCAGGAGAAGGTTCGCCAGTAGTCATTGAAGCCTTCCTTGCGTCTCCCACAAACTGGACTAGGTCGGCCAGAAGCACAGGTCCCGTACCCACTGTCGATCCAGAACTCGCAGCCTCCGCGGGCGCGAAATTTGCGTCCTGTCGATTTGTTGCCATGGAGTTTTGAACAAACTCAACGAGGTCAGTCAACAACACCGGTGGCGTCTGGTCCGTCGGTTGTTCGTTTGTCGGCGTCACACTTGGACCCTCTGACGAAACGCCCCGGGTCAAAGCCCCGGTGGCGAACTGTACGAAATCAGATAACAGCACAGGTCTGTCCTGGATTGGTACGAAGGTGTCGGCGTCCCTTTGTTGGTTGATGATATCGCTTGCCGTCGCCCTCTGGGCAAATGCAAAGAAGTCCTGTAGTAGAGATGGCGTCCCTTGAGCCGTCGGAGTTTCTTCCGATGGTTCCGTCTGTGCAACCGTAAGCGTTACCAGCAAAGTCTGAAGAATAATAGTAAAACAATATAATAATGATACTAGTAATAATAATTATAATCTGTTCTATAATAATTACAACTATTACTCATTATAAATAATAATTATTATTATTATAACTTATGATAATAATTATAAATATTTATTATAATAAATAACATGATATTATAACGACCAATATAACAATAATTATAATGCTAATGCTAATGCTAAAGCTACCACTACTACTACTACTAATAATAATAATAATTTATAATAATAATAATAATAATAATAATAATTATAATTATATTTAATAATAATGATAATAATTATAACAATAATAACAATAACAATAATACTAATAATACTAATAATACTAATACTAATACTACTAATACTAATACTAATACTAATAATAATAAAAATAATACTCTAATGATACAAAAATTGATTAATGTGTTTAAAGTATTTCAATGAAATGAAAACGAGTTCTTGAATTACATGTTATGGCTGTAAAAATATGAGTCTAGCAACGAAGCAACAAAAGTAGTGTACTTACTGATAAGAAAAAGGCGACTATTAATTTTCCGTCCATCACGTTAGTGTTTTTAAATACTTCTTTTAACACGTTAATGAATCCTTCTTCCAAAAGCTATTTTCTACTTTTAAATAAAAATGTTTACGTATATAACGTAAACAACGAAACGTTCAGACTATTGAAATACAATGACTTCTTCTTGTTAACACTAGACAAATAAGAATAACACGGATGTCGCTCTGAGCTGTCACGTAAACTCCGGTTAACTGTTTCAGTCTGTCCTTCCCAAAGGGATTTCCCAAAAGTTCTATATTAGTTGTTTTACGTATGACGCTTGGCCAATGAGTGACTCGAAAAAGTAAACACCGTCTATATATAGCGCATCCAAATTTTGACACTACTTCTTAGTTATTTTTAGATTACGTAAACACTGTACGTGACACTACACATTCGTTGTCATTTTTCGTAACTTGTCAACATGTGTTTAACTTCTCTTCGCTTTTGTTTCGCTTATTAGTATGGTTAATTATGTTTGGTATGTTTTAATGACGGCCTTTAATTGACAGTGGCAGACGGAGACCAATTAAAAGAGTAATTTACTTAATTGGCATGACATATGGGCAGGTAACACTTTAATTTTTGCGCGGTTGAGTGATGCGATAATTATTAGGCATTCCAGGCAAGTAAAGTGACAAATTAAACAAAATTTAAACGACTGTAGTTAAAAAGTAAAATTGATGAGATAATTTGAATAAAATAAATATGTGCTCATGCTATACTAAATACTCTACGTGTCATTATGATGACACGAATAAATTAAGTTCAGTTTAAATATTTGTCTAGAGGTTTAATAAACATGTTTACAAACTCAATATACTCGTTTAAACAAAACTGCCACATGTCGTGTTAACAAAAGAAGGTATGTTATTTATTGTGATAGACATCATAATGTCTATAAAAATATCTTTAAGAATAAACATGTGTACTAATCATCAATAACACATATTGATTAGACAATGTTGTTTTTGATTAAAACAAAAGTAAGTATTGTTTTTAAATGGTTGATTTATTCATAATTTTACAGTTTAAGAGGAAATATATGAGTATTGATCTGGATGTTCACGAGTAGCAATTAACATGCTTACTAAAACACTACACGAACATAGAAGCCAGTGACTTAATAATGGAAGTTATACAGAGGGATCCTACAATTAAGCGGAATTTAGTTATAGCTTGTTTATGGTTATTTAGTTACAACATTGATTTCCTCTGAAAGGGTGACTTCACATGAAACCCAAATATGTTTTAAATAATTTGTGTTTATAATCATTTGTTGTAAGCCTTACCGGGTAAGCTGGTTTCGAATACATAATTTAATGACCTATTGGCTGTTATCTGCATGTTCCAAATCTGGTATATTCCGCAGAGTGATGTTTCGTTGCCAATGTTATCTTAGATAACATAGAGTAAAATCAACACATGAACCCCTATTTTAGTTGTAGATTAATTTTATTTCGTTAGTTAAGCACACTTTTCTATAGAAAAAAAAGCAACAATAATAACCCTATTGCATATGTAAATTAAATTGCTGTTGATATACTTATAACTGCACCATTAAAAATATGCAGTTTATTTATGCACTGAACAAGTTTTGTTCGTTGGTACTACGGCCCTCGTTGATACTGAATGATGATGATAATGAGGATGATTTCTATGTTTATGTTTAATTTGATGTTGATGCTCTACGTTTTGCTTTTTGTGATGATGATGATGATGATGATGATGATGATGATGATGATGATGATGATGATGATGAAACGTTAATGAAACGGGCTAAACATGTGGGAAGTTAAGTATTTGGTTGCACGGAATGACGGCATGACCGTATTATTCCTTCGAAATTCTCCCTTTCAACTCTTAAATTTTTTCTATGAACCGTGGAAAGACATCAAATAAAGAAGAACATGTATTGCTTTTGGTATATTATCGATTTTTTAACACAATCTCGGTATCATAAAAAATGTGTGTTTTTTTTTCTCTCTGATCACTCGTGTAAAAACGTTGATAATCTACCGAAATCTTATTTCTGCTTTTAACTTGTAAACGGCAGTAACTCCTGTCTGTTAAATAATTTACTTTTATTGAGCTACCGCCCCTAGTGCATGTGTTTGAAATGAATGACACTTCTCTGTTATCTATCACATTAAGTAAACTTGAATCCAACTTGGGACGAGGTTTGAATTATAGCTGCAATTTCCATATTTACATGTAGTCGNAGGGATTGAACCCGCGTCGCCTAGGTGAGAAGCGCGTGTACAAACTAGAGAAACTAGTATACTGTCGAAGCGGAAGATTCTTCGAGGGTGCTGTGTTATACGGGGTAACATATGGGCTTTCTGATATAGAGAATATTATGTGAGTGTTGGATAAGGATCAAGTTTATCATGCGAGGCTAAGAACCATGGTAGCGCGAGGCTTGCCAAAGGTGACAAACGCAGATTCTCCAATTTTTGGAAAAACCCACACATGATCTAAAAATAGCACGCGACAGGTTTATTCAACATTGTGGGATAGAGGCTAGTTTATTCCATTGGGTGTTATACAGTCAATGCACGTCTGATAATGGGATAAAACAAGCTACGGACTAAAGTCATCCAATGAGCCTCGTTCTGGGAAAACTGCGCTAAATGTTTGTGCGAAAAGTGTCGTTCCATATTAGGATGTGCAGACCGCACCGGCTTATCAGGGACGACACTTTCCGACTAAACTTAATTTTTGGTTAGAAGAGACTTACTGTAAACGACAAATTCCATCACAGCGGAAAGTGTCGTCCTTGATTAGCATGTGCGGACTGCACAGGCTAATCTGGGGTGACACTTTACGCACATGCATTAAGCCCAGTTGTCCCAGAACGAGGCTCGTGTGATATCTAGTGCATACCAGCTGTGTTCGTCAAATACATTCACAGAGTTCACTGAGGCACGTAACGTAATGTTGTGTGAAGGTAAATATATACACGCACTGAAAAATAAATAACGTTCCATAAAAAAAAATACCATAAATGTTCACGTATTATTGGTTTGCCACGAAACAATCTTTTTGTAAGTGTCCTCGAACTAAATAGTGTTGCTTTATATGCTTATTCAAATAATGAATTCTCTTCTATTCAAACAAAAGTACACACTGTATACAACCATATTAAATGATACGTTTGTTCATGCGTTTTATGAACACTCATTGTTATAGTAATTTAAATAAGGAATTATAATTAATTTACCCAAGGTTTTCTATTGTTATAGCGAATGGCTAATTAAATGACGATTGTCCGCATGTCTGTTCTTTTTTTACTGGCTTTTGTTTTCTTACGGTCAATGACTTTTAATGAATACAACTAATGAATCATTCAGTTGAAAGTATACATTTCAAACAGTTAACCTCCATTCATTTTGGCCATTATTTTCATTCGAAAGCGGCCTTGAGCGTGTAAATGACTTGGGGAATTTTCTTTGTTTTCATTCGCAGGGACGACACTTTCCGCTTTTATGGAATTTTTCGTTTAAAGGAATTGTCTTCTTAACAAAAATCCAGTTAATGAGGAAAGTGTCGTCCATTATTAGCCTGTTCGGGCTGCACAGGCTAATTTGGTACGACACGTTTCGCACATGCATTGAGCCTAGTGTTCCGTGGCTAATATGTTTAAAATCCAGCCACACCAATACATTTATGGTTCGCTTTAAGATTACACGTGGCTTCAGGTTCGCGTGAGTTGCTCGTGGGATCATTAAGTTGCAGGTTGGGCTGTTTATGTTGATTTGGGGGAAAATATACATTAAGTATATTTATTCTTTATTATAATTGCATACAATACAACAATTCAAACATTCAATTATATATATACAATAGACGATTGTATGTAACTTTTCTAAATTAGAAATATCAGAGACTTTTGCATTTCTAATCATGTAAACCCATATGTATACATGTATAAAATTACAAGAGTTCCAATTCTGTACACATCAGTTCTATATTACATTTTTAAACCTAAGAGGCTGTTGCTTATCCTTTTTTAAAACATCGTTAAATAATTGATTAAAAGTATTAAGTTAAAATACGAGCATTATTGCGCAATTAATAAGAAATTGTTTTGAAAATCGAGTATCACCCCGATCGGATCGTAGATGACCTGATTAGTAACAACTTCTTAGAAGCCTCTAAAATACATTATTGTTACTTAAAAACAACGAAAATACATTATTTACATGTATATAAAAGACGACGTTTTAAAATATCACAACAGGTTTTTGCACAACTTCTAATCATTTATGGTGTTGTGAAGATAAAAACGAATTGATCGTTTTTAGACATAGATAGAAAGTTAGGATTAACACTTGCAGCTTTGTCAAAAAATATAAGATAAGATGGTCTTTTATTATAGTGACATGTGTTTACGTACATGGTATTTACAGACATATAAACAATGCATAAAAGAACACCCGGCCTCATAGGCCTATAAGTCACCTTAACAGCAGTGTAAAATATAACGTGATCATAATTATACAAATGGGCAATAAAATATTTGAGCAACATAGTGAGTTCAATGAATAAGTTAGCATCTTCTATATAATATATGTATAAGAACATAACAAGAGTTCAATAATTATATGATATGTACAATTTTATCATAAGTAAGAAGGCATATTTCTGAAAAATATGTAATACGTAGTTGATACTCAGAAGTTCATTTACATAATTATATTATTTTAAAGTTTAAACTGTAACAACATCATACAACAGATATTGTTACTTATATAACACACTGCTTCTGATATAAAAAGCATTAACAACAAATTTCGAACACTTTAAAGGATGACATTTAACCAAGAGAACTAATTTATCTTTTAAAAGTTACTCTTTTATTAAATATTTCGGCCAAAGGCCTTCTTCAGTAAACGATTACACAGAAAAATTTACATAAGTGTTAATAATTTCCTCACTATCAAATATATAGAGTAATTTATCTTTATTTGATTGACAGGTAGTATAATCTTCAGAGTTCAAAATATTCCCAAATATAACTGATCTTGTGTTCTTATGAAGAGCACATTCAACAAGAATATATGTCTTAAGTCATGATACAAATAACAATCAAGAATAACATGGCTCTCATCCTCAACATTATCGCAAAAGGGGCACTTCCTAGTACGTCCAGCCGCTCGTATCGCCCGGTTTCTATTCGCAGAGGCGCTACACCACAACGGAATTTACTAAATGCAGCCCGATGATACGGAGACATTATAAGCTGACAATGAGATTCCGTACTAAAATCGTCCATAAATAGTATAGTATACATAAAGTGAAATATAAAAAGAAACACACACTTGCTTGCAGGAATGGTGGAGAAGTTAGCATTTAAGACATTTTATCAAGAAGTCTGTTGTTCAAATCCCGATGGAAGCGAAGTTTGTATTCATTGTTTTCTTATTTTTACTTAGCCCTTGAGAGCATAATCTTCAATACAACTAGTTTAAACGTATATTTTTATGTTTAAAAAAACATCTGAGAAATAGTCCCTGTAAAGTTAATTGACGAACGAGTTTATAATTATGTTCAATGATGTCAGTTTGCCAACTTTTCTAACAGTTCAGCCAAGCATTTGATAGTCCTTTCAAACAAGTTTAATAAATCAATTATTTCATTTATTTATGTCACTATATTTGCCAACTATGGATTTAATTACATATTATCTACTCACCCTTTCAAAGCCATGAAAGAAACATGATAGATTTGGTGTTGTTACAAGTCAAGATCTCCAATCTTATACTTGCCATGCAAATATTTGCCGTTCGTGACATCTGAATTGAACTGATAAAATTACGTCAAATAATTATACATGCTATTTTTTTATCAGTTTATACTTTAAGATGTCAGAAAGCTGAAGTTTTTTTTTCATATTCAATTATGTTATGTACATTAAATGCATAATGTACGACAGTTATGGTTGGCAAATACATTATATTTTATGACTTGGACTGTCCGAAAAAGTTGTTTGTGCCAAGTTTGAAATAAACTCTACATGTAAATTTGGATCTGTTAAAAAAACATCGTTATGCTCAACTCATGTCAACTGTATCCTTTAAGGGACTTCTTCCGACTTAAACAAAAGGATTTTTTAATGTCGTAGATTCAAATAAAATGTATGCATATATTCAAACAAGAAAAATAACACACCTGAGTTAGAATAAAGCTAAAAAATAACGTTTTGTTGATCAAAAATCAATAATCGAAACCGTTAAAATTATATAGCGTTTGTAACGCTCTTCATCGATACTTGAGAAAATACGTGTATTATTTATATAGCTTTGAAAATACGCTGTTAATACAAAAACAACATGAGAAGTGTTGGGGTAGCGCGTTTGCTTATTTTTTTCATAAAGGTCCAGTGTTCGATTTCCGATGAAGGCAAACCTTTTTATTAAACTCTGTTTCTTGCTTTTATTATTATTTGTTATAAATATTATAGTTTTTCGCGTAAAAAACATTTCATGACATTATTCAAAAACACGAAAAATTGGTGAACACTTCCGTTTGAAACAAAAAATCAGTCTCGTAAAATAGTTTGAAGCAGTTTCAGTAAAAAAAGTTTATTGCCGCATTTAAAGAAATAGAAAAAAAGAATATTCGTTGTAATATTATGAAAACATAAGAAAAATACCTCATTAAAAATGCGTTCAATTATAAACGTACATTTAAAAGTAAAATGTATATGATGTACATGTACTGTACATGTATATATATTTTTTCGGGATTGTTCATAAACAAAATGAATACGACCGGGATGAATTTAGGTTTTGCAGTTTTAATAATTAGTTTTGTAAGTAAATTGCAAATTTCACATAATCTAGACATATACACACTCAGGGGCGTAGCTGCTATTAGGCACAGCAGGCCCGGGCCTACTTTTTTTAAACATGAAAGAAATAAAAATGCTTCAACTTCGAAAAACGCATTAAAATGTTGACCCTGAGGGGGGTGAGGTGTTAGAAATCTGCATTTCATATCGAAATAATCATCAGACAATGTATTCTGGTCGTGTTCAAAGGACATATCAAACCAGAACAACAGTCTAAAGAGTACAACACGCCTTCGAGTAAAATATGATGTTTTTTTAGAGAGTATAGCCCTTCATGACTCAATTATTTAGTATAATGTAACCTACAGTAAGTTGTAATCGATTATCGTTGGGTTTTTAAGAAACATTCTGAATGATGTTTATGACCGCGGAAAATTAAAATGGAGCATTTGCCCCCGTATCCCGATCCATTGACTAAATCCGGGTCGGTTCGGTCCCCTGATGCCGAACAAAAACGTTCGTTGTTGTCCCAATCAGCGGAACAGTGCAAACTACGCTATACGAGATCCGTTGACATACTAGCGGATTGCCTTGTTCAACGTTTTTGTCGATCACCTTGTCGAAGAGATCACAGAAAGGGTGCTCATCTAATAAGAAAGGTTCTGTGCGCAGCTACTTCTGCCAACAAGGTTGGATAAACTGAATGATGAACAAATGAATCAAATCTACACGAGTTATAAAAGCGACATAGACTCGACAAGAGTTGCATTTGCGGGCGAAGTTCGGCGCTGGAAGGTACGGTGGAACAACAACGTTCAGAAGCCAGGCACTCTTATCGATACTCTGGATGTTACACCAAAGGCAGCATACCCGGCTATACACCGTGTACTAGCAATCCTGCTCTCAATGCCAGCTACCTCAGCCTCGTGTGAGCGTTCCTTCAGTTATATGCGACGTATCAAATCGTACATGAGAAGCACAATGTCTGGTGAAAGGCTGTCTGATTTAGGACTCCTACACATTCACCGAGAAACGGATGTTTCGATCGATGAAATCATCAACACTTTTGCCTTGGTTAAGTGCAGAAATATTGATTTCATGTAGTTGATGCACTTGTTAGAACAATTAGTGTAATAGATCGAATATAAGTAAGTTTTACACTCAACACGTTGCGGTGCCGTTATAGACATGCAGACAGTATTATTGGAAAGACTTCCCATGGTTTGACTTGTGAATAAGTGGAGTGTTACACTTTTAAATGTCTCTCTGTTCCATATTGTTTTAAAATTTGGATCTCTGGTATAAAGATAATACAGTGAAATTTAGTTTTCTGACATTGAGATAAAACAGTAAAATATCAAAGAAAAACAGGCCAAAGTCTTATATTTTCTTATCTTATACTTTTTCTAGATAAATTATGCTTTAAATCTCACCACAGGCGTTATTGGATTAAAAAAAATTCCGGGGGAGGACCCCCACACCGGGGAGGAACCCCACACCCCCCGTTTTTATGTATCATATCCGGGCCTTCAGCTATAAATATGCTTGCTACGCCCCTGACACTCATATATCAAATATCAAATCAAATACTTATTTCAAGTCTATAGATTAAGTAGACTTGGTAGACTCCTGAACGGCAGTTTGTATATATATAAACAGTCTTTTGAGTTGACAAAATTGATTTGCTGATGCCGAAAATAGCCGAGTTATCTTAAGATCTGTCAAAGCAGCTGATAATCTGTTTGAGAATATTACATAGATCGCCTGTCAAAGTTGTTAAGTCCCCACTTACGCCAAATCCTCTCAATGTCGCATTCTTTTCAGTGTATATAGCGCATGAGATAGGATACACATTTGCAGAATGTTGACTTTAATATATCAAGTCAAAATTATTAACAGTCAAATTAAATGTCCAAAATAAGTTTCTTTTTGACGGGTTAATCTTAGTTCTTAAAACTGAGTTTTAACGGAATTTCTTTCACCCAGTGTCTTTTTTGTGAATGAGAATCTTAGTGTCACTAAAATGCGATTAGGAAGCTTTAAAGTAACTTTTTGCGACTATTGCAAATATAATATACCAGAATCGTTTAAACCGATGAAGAAATTATCATAATGTCACTTGTGCAAATACTTCTTTTGAAGTTAAGTTCTCTTATTCGAAATCGTGAATGCGTTTGTTTAACATAATGGACTCCTTATCAATTTCATTGAACTTTCTTTTCTAACTCTCTCTGTCTTTAACGTTTAGCGTTTAGCTAAATAATGATAATATCAGACTGGAGACGACTTTAACGTGTATTTAATTATTTATAAAACATAAATATCAGCAATAATAATACAAGTTGCTTTCGTGTGTCGTATGGCCTTCTAATCAGATGAATTACTTGATGGGACACTAACTCTTTTTATTTTTACAAAACCCGGATACATACGAAGACAGACTACAGTTTAATGTATATGCATCAGTATACATAGATCAATACAGTAACTCAACCCTGTCGCATTTATACATAAAAATAATTTACACTTAATGAGGAACAAATATGTTCAGCGAAAATGGTATCAAAATGGGCTCTAAGCGAAACATGCAATTAGTAAATACTAACTTGAAATAGAATGTGTGTAAATGAAAAATTTGCATTTGTCACAAAGTGTATGACCTTTAAATTTAA
This sequence comes from Dreissena rostriformis, assembly GCA_007657795.1. Taxonomy (NCBI): domain Eukaryota; kingdom Metazoa; phylum Mollusca; class Bivalvia; order Myida; family Dreissenidae; genus Dreissena; species Dreissena rostriformis. The sequence goes on along the minus strand of VMBQ01001861.1, from coordinate 29,825 downwards.
CAAAAAGACACCTGACGCTTTTGTTAATTTTCGAACTACAAACAAAAGTTTATTTAGAGAGAGTATAACAACAATAGAAGCAGATCTATATCGCGAGTTCTTCACAGAAGGTCAATCAACCCTTTCACAATGAAATTCAAGCTTTTGTGTTGATTGAATTTTTTAATGTTTATTTTACTTTAATAGGCAGATCATTTTACACCCGCCTATATCATAACACATAAAATGTTGTGTTAGACCACAGTTGTTATTTAAACTGCTTGCGATTCGTTTAAAGGCCCGTGTGTATTGATTCAATTTGCAAGCAGTAGATACCGATTTGTTGATTTAAGACGCGAAAAAGGTATTTACGGATATTATGATAATAGTTGAAGTGTTTCGAAACAGGTTCGGCTTACATGCTTTCATATAAATTGTGCCTAAGATTAATGGTCGAGAGAAATGATTTATGAAGTTTAAGTGTAATAATAAAAAGGCAATGGTCGTTTCATCTCGCCATTAAAAAGAAATAATAATTTGGTTGACATTTTCGTTGGTTGTACTATTCGCGCGATGTAGATAAAGACGTCATACAGTTTTATATAGGTTTGATTGTAGATTATCATATGACGAAAGCGTTTATTGATGGGGTGGTTTAAATGTGTGATTAAGCCTGAAATGTGATGAAAAGGAATGTAAGGAAAGTTAAAAACGTCAGTCCTTTTATTTGCTTTGTTGCGTGTATTATAAAACATTTGCAGCACTGGTGGAGCTAATGTTAAAAAGTATAATGTTGAATTCAGTCGGAACAGAACACTGTTTTATAAACAGGTTGAGTGCAATTAAACGGATGAACTACTGCGACTGACTTGCATAACAAAATAACACATGAAAGGAAGATTTACAAATATAAGTTGCATATGGTAAAAGGAGATCGCAGGAGGTCGGGTGATTAGTGATGATCGTCACATATATACCCAGTGAGTTGAAACGAGCAGATTCCAAAACGATATGCTAATATTGAATCCGCACGCAGTCAATGGAAATAAGTGGTAGACTTAAACACATATGTCGGGTATATAAAACCCGAAAATCATTGAATAGTGAAAAGATGTTTAAAAGCAGGACAATGTAACGCCGTGATTCAGTAAAATATGGTTCAGGTCGGTTGATTATTAAAGGCTTAAAAGAGACTTATTGAGGGAAACAGAGGCCACATCGAAGCGGTTGCTGTTATCACAAGCGGGGACGGCGACAGTCTGTCTGTGTCTTGTTGCACACTCGAGGCTGAGATACTGATGTACACTTGAGTTGAAATATAGAAAAATGGATTACGGGAATTAGTGTAGTGGATGGTATATGATGGAAATATACAAATATGTGTGAAGAAATATTAAGTGTGCTTCGTTGGTAAACTACCGTTGTGATTGAGGACACAGTTTCGAACAACAGATGGTCTTTCATATTTGATTGTCCTGTACCGTTTCCGTTTCAACGCTTGGGGATAAAACTGCTTGTTTGTAATACACTTCATAACATTGGTCGCGAGTGGCGATCAGTAGCTCTACGAATGGCGAAAATGGACACTCACCATGTACATATGGTTTTGGCGGGAAACAACAAAGTAAAACACGTCACCTCGGCAAGCAGGACAGTCGACGGCAGACGGCAGACGTATACGGCGATCCAGATTCCGCGCCCATCATACAGCTTAGAGCGAAGACCCAGCGTGGACATGGGCGTCATTGCTAGAATGAGATCGAAAAATGTATTATCTACCGCGCCGATAGTTTCATATCATTCGACCCGTTCACACGACATGTCAAATGCATCATCGTCGACGTCAACGCAGGTGATGACGTCACCGATTACGTCCGTGCCAACGTCATCAGCGTCATCAAATCCTACTGACGCGTCAGCACAATCGCCATTAATTCGACATCAGGTGGTCACACAGATGTCATTACCTAGAAATCAGACGACAAGCTCCACTGCCACGCGTCTTGTTCATCCTGTCACAGAAATAAGGCCAATTCTCAAAGGAAGCAGACGGAAACAAACCGCGGAATCGCCAGAAATCTCAGAGTCTGTGGCGACCGCAGTGCACGCGCACAAGGTAAAACAATTGGACCCGAAATTCCAATACCGTTTACCAGATAAGCCGGACGCTGCAAAGTTCCAGAAATCAGTGTCATTTAAGGAGGATATTTTCAGTTCAAAGATAAACAGACGCCATATGACATCACCTGCACTATCATTGCCATACAGTGTTCTCAAGCCAGAAGACGGTGCCCGGAAGCACATATTCGTCTGAGGTGGATTGTCGATTGTTTTGTCTATTTGTAAATTCTAAGAATGAAATATGAACATATTGGTGCTTATATCATATATCAAACGGCATGCTTTATTTTGTCTTTTGTGTTCGGAATCTCAGGTATGTATGTCAATAAAATAGACGCATTCTTATTAGCTTTTTAAAAATAAATAGTGCACACTTTATGTAAATTGACCGCAATTTTAAAACTCCATAATAAAAAGTATCAATGTGTAGCAGAAGCAAATAGTAAACGTTTTCTCCTCACAACACTTGATTGTTAACAGAAGTCATAGTATATCACATTTTTAACTGTATCAAGTGCTCTTTTTATCGCAGTAGTTCTAAGCACACAGATTTTCGAAATATTCTTTTTAATGATATTGCTTATTTTAAAATAGGTTATATTTGTATTGTTAAAATTAAATTGTTTTCCCCCGAATATTTATTTGAAATAATTGTGTTTGTTTGTTTGTTTAAATATCTTACTACTAATCAAGTATGCATATATCATCAAGTGAACCGTTAGGTATTATATAACCTCTGTTTGCTAGAAAATACATATAATGATGGCCCATAATGTTATGTTTTTCACGTATTTATTATATAATACGCCGATAAAGAACTGTTTGTACTTGAACATGTTTTGTTATATTTAACCATGCGAGTTGTTGCATTAATAGTTCTGTTCTATAATTACTATCCTTCTAAATATGTGAAAGATAGGGCCCATTCTTTACAAGGGTGAAACTTGAAATATTTCTCTTTTTTTACCAATAATATTGCACGTGTTATGTGATGTGTGCGAATATGGTCCTATGGATTAATGAGATCAAAGATTTATTTTAGCTCGATTGCATCGAAAGCCGTAGGCTTATATACACGCTCTCGAGTCCGGGGACTAGAACCAATACTTGGTGTTTTTGGGGGAAATCAAAGGAACGCTCCCAGTGGGGTTCGAACCCGTGACCTCCCGATCGCTAGGCGGCCACCATATCCACTACGCCACGGCGACCCTTAACCATAAGGATCGTCATTGACGCGCGAGCTACCGTATTGATTAAATATCTTTTAACAGCTTCAGCTTCCTTTAAAATCGCAATTTAAATACGTTTTATAATCAATTAAATTAAAGTTAATTACAGAAAAAAGTATCAGCAACATAAAATTATGAACATATAAGTGTGTTTAATATTGCATACATCATCGTTTCTGAGTAGGCTTTTTTATTTTATTGGTTTTGACTACCGGGAAATTAAAACGTGGGAAGAGATACCCGAACGTATCAATTCTTCAGCATACATGTATCTACAATATTGCTCACTGTTTCAGAGCATTCAGTTTCGGGGAATAACTTTTTTCTAAGAAGACTGCATATAGATACCTTTATGTTTGTTACGATCTAGTAATTGGAAAAAGGTTAGGCTGCGAAAAGTGTTTTTTTTTTTTAATTTATGTTTGTTGGTTTGGTTTATTCGCCTTATTACGCAGTAGTTCACGTTCTATCTTCTAAAGCCGTGGGATATATTAATGTTAAAAATATAAGATGTATATTTACCCTTACTTGCATTTATGACACTTTATATTAAAAAACAACAACAACGTAGTTAACATTGTAATCTGGGAAATGCATTTGATCCTTCGTTGTCCATCTCCGCAGGACACTAGAGATGAATAAAACAACATTGTTCAATACAATTCTTTTTATGCCCCCGGTAGGGTGGCATATAACAGTTGAACTGTCAGTCCGTCTGTCTGTCAGTCTGTGCTTCCGTCCGAAAACTTTAACATTGGCCATAACTTTTGCAATATTGAAGATAGCAACTTCATATTTGGCATGCATGTGTATCCCATGGAGCTGCACATTTCGAGTGCTGAAACATCCTTCAAGGTCAAAGGTCAAAAACAAAATCCAAGTGAAGTAACAAGCTTTAAAGGGAGATAATTTCAATTTATTATTTGGCAGGTACAGATCATTTTCACAAGGAAAGTAATAATTTTTTAAGGGAAACATTGAACATTGCCCATAACATCCTTATTAGTCAACCGATTCACTTCATATTTGTACACAAACCCCCAATGGACAAGATCTTCACCAAACTTGCGGCATATATTTTTCGCACTTCTCAAAAACATTTACAAAGTTATGCTTTTATGTAGTGACAAAGTTACAGTTGGGTCAACCGTGTCGTGTGGACACATTTCTTGTTTACCCTAAATCTATACTGGGCAAGAAATCATGTAGCTCTACACACAATATTGTACACAGGAGACATACAATGTAGTCTAAACGGTATTAAAATAATCAGTACCAGCGATGCGATATCGCCATGAGGTAAACCACAATTAGACAAAAATTATAACAACCGTATCTTTACACAATACCTATCATAATTGTATGATAACACCCTTAAAAATGCTGTAAAAACTGAATGATCGTGTCGTTTAGTTCATTTACTACCTATCTCAAGAGCACAAATAATTGTTTTGTAATCGATACCCTGGGGGCATCGTTTATAATCTTTGAATTCTATTCGGCGTCATTAGTGTTAACACAAATTTGTCATTCTTTTCGTTTTTTTGCACAGTTCGTTTTAAGGAAATGTTAATTAAATAAACTATGCACAATTATTGATTCGATTGTATGAAATAATTGTGTATATATTTTGTTAAGCAAGCGGCAATTAAGGAACAACGGGGATAATTGTTGTTCGAATTGTAGTTTTTGATTATTTTAAGATATGCAACAAAAGGCTCGATTGAGTGTAATTGCACGATTAACGATTGCGGGACGAAAGCTGCTGGTAACTTTTACATCTTTTCGTTTGCGTAACGAATGGTCTTTTAAATTAATAATGCCACACTTTAAACGAATGTGTAAGCACTTGTCATTATACGATGCCTAGAGGTTGGGTATATAACGCAACATGTTAAAATTGTTTTCGCAGATAATATGTGGTTGGTATGGTAAGTACATTGGTAAGAATATCACACCAATAGAATCGAACAAACGCTCATGATTTAGAACTATACTAGATACTAGCATCACTGACAATAATGCCTGATAATATAAACGCATAAACATGAAATGTAATATGTTAAGTACAAAAATTCACTCATTCGAATTTAATTGGTTTTAAGTGTGAACGAATGGTCTTGAATCTGCTGGCGAAAGCACACGGTCTTCTGTAGTACGTTTCAGCGAATTGGACATCTGTTTAATGTGCAGGTTCGTAAAGCCACTGTCCACAGAAAGTCAGAAAGTAATTGAATGTACGCTAACATTTTATTTTACATAAAGTAGACATACATATGAGATTTTAGACTAAGTAAACTATTGACCGGCAGGGTATATATATCAGCAGTCTTTTGAGTTGACGAAATTGATAAGATGATGCCGAAAATAGCCGAGTTATCTTAAGATCCGTCAAAGCAGCTGATAATCTGTTTGAGAATATTTTATAGATCGCCTGTCAAAGTTGTTAAGTCCCCACTTACGCCAAATCATTTCAATGCCGCAATCTGTTGAGTGTACATAGCGCACGAGATAGGATATACATTTGCAGAATGGCGACTTGAATATATCAATGCGAAATTTATTGACAATCAAATTAAATGTCCAAAATATGTTTTTTATGACGGGTAAATATTAGTTTTTAAAACTGATGAATGAGTCTGATATTAACGGAATTTCTTTTACCCAGTGCCTTATTAAAATGCGATTAGGAAGCCTTTAAGTAAACTTTTTCGACTTTTGAAAATACAATGTACCAGCATTGTTGAAACAGAAGGCGAACTTTCTATAATTTCACATGTGCATATACGTGTTTTATGTTTTCTTATGCAAAATTCGTGAACTCGTCTTTTTACATAATGGACCACTTTTAAATATCATCAATCTTTCTTTGCTAACTCTCGTGAACGCCTTTTTGACAAAATGGACTACGTTTCGATATCATTAATCTTTCTTTTATAATACATTATAAACTAGTCATAACAATAAAACTTGCTTTCGTACACCATATTATCGTCTAATCGGACGAACAACTTTGATAGGACACTCTACCCTGTTAATTTAGAATACCTGAATATATAATAAGACATACCGGTACTACAGTTTAATGTATAGGTAATAGTATTCATGGATTAATACAGTAACTCAAGCATGTCGCATTTAAACATTAGAACGAATTTACACTTAATAAGAAACAAGTATCTTCATAGAAAAAAATGATATCGAAATGGTATGTTGGCGGAAAATGCAAAGATAAAAACAATATCGGGAAAAAGAATGTGTGTGAATGAACATTTTGCATACTACCAAATGAATACGTTATTACAGAACACAAAGTCAATGGACCAATGTTGACTGCACAGGTTAATCTGTGATGGTCTTTCACGCACATGCATTAAGCCCGACTTTTCCAGAACACGGCTAATTTCATACCAAGGAAAAACAGTTAAATGAATACCTGTTACACTGGCTACCATAGTCAACACCTAAAATAAGCACGAGACAATCATGCTTCTCACAAAACAGTACAGCGACATAGCAAAAGACGGTTGCTCCTGTAACAAATGAAATCGTTTAAAGTCGTATTTTGGGGTCATCTGACAGGACCTATGTCGTCGTTAAATGAATTCCTATTGCACTCTTTGTTGTATTGGGTTGAAAATAGTAAAAACTATCAAATTAAAGAATTATTATAACAACAAGATACACATACCCACCGTCCGTCTAAACATGTTCGTCTTTGCTGAAGAGCGATGCATTTGCTGAGAATTTTTCTGTAGGACGGTGTGTATACACATGTCAGAATTAAAATCTGAATTAAAGATTTGTTAGAAAAGATATTGCTCCCTTTAGACTCATTTCAATGGCATAGCATGATAAAGTACATATTTACTTCTTTCGCATTATTTATGCATGGACACTGATTATTAATTACTAACCGCCTAATTGTTCCGCTGGTACAGAACAATTGATGTTTAGTTTCTTGAATTATTATTCAAAACGACTAAAAACGTGCGTGGTAATGTTTATACTATAAACTTAAAATGTTTTCTACTTTATGGTCCTAACGTTAGAGCTCACGCGCCTTGAACCATCAAGCGTGAAGTATCCATTTAGTACCACAAACGGGCAAATTCATTCACCAAATTAAAATTATGTAAACATGTCTATCCATTCAGAGAAGCAAGCCATATATCAATCTTTCTGGTATCTCCGGACTCCAGCATGTGTCACAAAGTGTATGCCCTTTAAGTTTAACACAAAAAAAACACCTGACGCTTTTGTTAATTTTTGAACTACAAACAAAAGATTATTCAGAGAGAGTATAACAGCAATAGAAGCAGATCTTTATCGCGAGTTTTAAACAGAAGATCAACCAACCCTTTGACAATGAAATTCAAGCCTTGGTGTTGATTGATTTTTTTAAAATGTTTATTTTACCTTAATAGGCAAATCATTTTACACCCCGCTTATCTCATAACACATAAAAGGTTTTGTTAGGTCACACTTGTTTTTTAAACTGCATGCGATTCGTTTTAAAGGCCCGTCTGTATTGATTCAATTTGCAAGCAGTAGACACTCAGTTGTTTATTTTGAAGACGCGAAAAAGGGTATTTGAGGATATTATGATAATAGTTGAAGTGTTTCTAAACAGGTTCGGCTTACATACTTTCATAAACGCTGTGCCTAAGATTAATGGTCGAGAGAAATGATTTATTTGATGAAGTGTAATAATATAAAAGCAATCGTCGTATCATCTCGCCATTAAAAAGAAATAATACTTTGGTTGACATTTTCGGGGTTTGTAATATTCGCGCGATGTAGATAAAGACGTCATTCAGTTTTATATAGTTTGATGGTAGATTACCATATGACGAAAGTGTTTATTGATTGGGTGGTTGAAATGTGTGCTTAGGCCTGATATGTGATGAAAAGGAAGTTAAAGAAAGTTAAAACGTCAGGCCTTTCATTTGCTCTATTGCATGTATTATTAACATTTGCAGCACCTGAGGAGCTTATGTTAAATAGTATAATGTCGAATTCAGACGGAACGAGGCTCTATTTAATAAACATGTTGAGTACGATTAATTGGATGTATGACCGCGCTTGACTTGCATAATAAAATAACAAATAGGTCTTAAACCTTTGTAATGAAAGGAAGATTTACAAATATAAATTGCATATGGTAAATGGAGAATGCAGGAGGTCACGTGATTAGTAGAGACCGTCACATTTATACCCAGTGCGTCGAAACGAGCAGCTTCAAAACGATATGTTTTAATATTAAATCCACACGCAGCCAATGGAAATACGTGGAAGACTTATTCACATATAGCGGGTATATGAAACCCGCTTATCCTTAAATAGCGTAAAAATTTACAAGCAAGACCTTGTAACGCCGTGATTCAGTAAAAAATGGTTCAGGTCGTTTGATTATTAAAGGCTAAAGAGAGACTTATTGAGGGAAGCAGAGGCCGCATCGAAGCGGTTGCTGTTATCATAAGCGGGGACGGCGACCGTCTGTCTGTGTCTTGTGGCACACTCGAGGCTGAGATACTGATGTGCACTTGAGTTTAAATATTGAAGACTGGATTAAGGAACATTGGAGTGGGTGGTATTAGATGGAAATATACACATATTTGTGAACAAGTAGTATTATTTTTTTCATTGGTAAACTACTATTGTGATTGAGCACACATAATCCGAAGAACAGATGTTCTATTTTATTTGATTGTTATATACCCCTTTTTCAACGATTGGAAATTATATTACTTGTTTGTAATACACTTTCTAACATTGGTCGCGAGTGGCGATCAGAAGCTCTTCAAATGGCAAAAATGGACACTCGTCATGTACATATGGTTTTGGCGGGAAACAACAAAGTAAAACACGTCACCTCGGCTACCAGGTCAGACGACGGCAGACGGCAGGTGTACACGGCGATCCAGATTCCGCGCCAATCATACAGCTTAGAGCGAAGACCCAGCGTGGACATGGGCGTCATTGCTAGAATGAAATCGAATAATGTGTTGTCAACCGCGCCGATAGTTGCATATCATTCGCCCCGTTCACACGATACGTCAAATCCATCATCGTCGACGTCAACGCAGGTGATGACGTCACCGATTACCCAGCAGACGTCCGTTCCAACGTCATCATCGTCATCAAAGCATACTGACGCTACAGCACAATCGCGATTGTTTAGACATCTGGTGATCACACAGATGTCACAACCTAGAAATCAGACGACAAGCTCCACTGCCACGCGTCTTGTTCATCCAGTCACAGAAATAAGGCCAATTCTCAAAGGAAGCAGACGGAAACAGACCGCGGACTCGCCAGAAAACTCAGAGACTATGTCGACCGCAGTGCACGCGCTCAAGGTTCGAACATTGGACCCGAAATTCCAATACCGCTTGCCAGAAAAGCCGTACGCTGCAAAGTTTCAGAAATCTGTGTCATTTAAGGAGGATATTTTCAGTTCAAAGATAAACAGACGTCATATGACCTCACCTATACTATCGTTGCCATACAGTGTTCTCAAGTCAGACGAAAGTGACCGGAAGCAGATATTCGTCTGAGGTGGATAATTGAATCTTTTGTTTATGTATTCATTCTTAAAATGAAATATTTACAAATTGGTGCTTAAATCATAGATCGAATTGTATGCTTTATTGTGTGTAAGGAATCTCAAGGAGGAATTAGGCTCACGAAATAAGGAACATTGTTGTCTTTTTCTATACTAAAATAAAAGCTTTAAAAAAATAAATCGTGCAAAATTAATGTGGGCACGAGTGACTGCATTTTTCATACACCATAATAGAAAGAATTTACTTGTTTTACTATATTCATCGTTATTGTAATGGTATTCAATGTGTAAAAGTGGCAAAATAACTACGTTTTCTACTCATTTCACTTACTTGTAAACAGAAGTCATAATATATCACATTTGTAACTATAAACACATGCTCTTTTTACCGCAGTAGTTCTAAGCACGCAGGTTCACTGTATATTCTTTTAAATGATATTGCTATTGTTCAAGTTAAATTGTTCCCCCGTTTATTTATTTCAAATATTTATTTTTTTCTGCTTGTTTAAATATCTTAATACTAATTAAGTATGCCTATATCAACAAGTGGACCGTAAGGTACTATATAACCTCATTTTGCTAGAAAATGCATCTTATGATGACAAAATAATTCTAAGCTTTTCACCATATTTATTAGATAATACGTCAATATAGAACCGTTTGTCCTTGAACATGTTTCGTAATATTTAAACATACCAGTTGGTGTATTAATGTTTTTGTTCTAGAATTAACAATATTCTAAATTTGTGAAATATAGGATCCATTCTTAATAAGGGTGAAACTAGAAATATTTATTTTTAACCAATACTATTTTAAAATGTATGTGAAGAGTATGAATACAAATAAGATCCTATTAATGAATTTCGATGAAGTTGTATTCTACTGTTATCGTTTTTGACAATCAATTATTCAAACTTTATAAATATGTTACATATGAGGCCACTCATCAACTTCTTCACATGTGTGCAAAATAAGGCTTGTTAAAAAGCTTCTTCTTCAAAAGGACGCTTAATGGCACGTTTTGTTACAATTATTATTTGAAATGGAACAATTGAATATGTTTCACATTGTATGGTGTAAATAAGTTCAGATGAGATAAAAGTACAAACAAATATGATATTTAATAAAAATAGAGACATATTGCGCATGTTTACTTTGTATGGGGCAACATTTCTTTGGATAAAATTACGAATCTATTAAAACTGCCAAGCAGACCTTACATAAGTTAAATTAACATAATTTATGGATGCAATCATGAGAATCGAATTAATGAAAATGAAAATTCGCCTAATCCTTATTTATAGCGACAGATCATTCTCGTGCAACCGCGGGTATTAAAAAGTAAATTTCTCATTGATCTACTAGGATTTAATTTTACCTTGCATTCTTTACAAGTTCAAACGAATACTTTAAATGTTAATTAAAATCAAAGAGTCACCAGTTTTCATAGGTTTGGTTTTCAATTAAATTCAATACATGCACAATATATCAATTCACCATGATTTACTTTTAATCAAATTTTGCATTTGTATAAAGAATCAGGTAATTATTAATCAGGCAAACGGATAAAATTGTAAAAGTGCTAACTTAACACATGATCAGTAAAGCAATCTAACCTCACTGTTTCGAAAATGCACGGAAATACTCCAAGGTTAAGTGTCGCAATCACAGAAAATAAGCAAAAGTAAATGCGGTTTGATTTTCATTTGTTTATTGTTTAATATTATACGTTTTAATAAATTGTGCCTAGTAGTAAATGTTATATCTCACGTTTGAAAACCATTTTAATAATGCATATAGCAATAAACATCAAATACTTAAATCTTTGTTACATTTGCTGTTGTGGATTGTTGCATAATACACTGTATCTCCCAATTAACCATAATGACGGGATCAAACCCACGAACCCTTTCCATCTGACTGGGCAATTATTTAGAGTTTACAGGTCTATTTTTATGGTTAACTAATAACAAAAACCCTTAACATTATTTTTCTTAAACTTTCTGTTCATGGCGTATAAGTGTTAAATTTGTATATGGAAAAAAAACCTTATATCACAATTATTTTTATTACACTTTCTGTTCATGGAGTATACTTGTTTAATTTGTATATTGAAAAAAAAAACAACTTTCCTGGCCGAAAATCCACAATGTCTGGTTGTCTTAATGTTAGTTAATGTGATAAGTTAGATCTATATTGTAGCCAAACATATAAAAGGTTTTATATGCTATTAAATGTAAATTTACAGTCGCCAACATTCCGTTTTGATCACAGCTAATTCTTTAATGCAGTCTGTATCAACACTCTCGTTGTTGTATGATCATGGTTTGATTTAATATCTTCATTCACAACAAAATTACGTTCAGGATATTCACTGTCGCGCGAACTACCGGATTTGTTTTTTTTTTAAATATCTTTTAATAGCTTCATCTTCCTTTAAAATTGCAATTTATATTCGTTTTAGAATAAATTAACTTATAGTGAAGGCCAGAAAAATGATCAGCAACATCAAGTTATTAACAAACAAGTGTGTTTAATACTGCATACATCATCGTTTGCGAGTAGGCTGTTTTTATTTTATTGGTTTTGACAGACCTTTTAATGTAAACGTGGGAAGAAATACCCGAACGTATCAATTCGTCAGCATACATGTTTCTACAATATTGCTCACTTTTTCAGAGCATTTTGTTTCGGAGGATAATTATTTTCTTACAAGACTACATATACATACCTTAATGTTTGATACGATCTAATTGGAAAAAAAGTTATTTTTATTGTTTTTTTTTTCAATTTATGTTTGTTGTTTTGGTATATTCGCCTTATTACCTTGTAGTTCACGTTTTATCGAGACATACAATCTAGTCAAAACGGTATTACAATAATAAGTACCAGCGATGCGATATCGCCATGAGGTAAACCACAATTAGTAAACAATTATTACAATCGTATCTTTACACAATACCTATCATAATTGTATGATACCACTTTTAAAAATGCTGTAAAACTGAATGATCGTGTCATTTAGATAATTCACTACCTATATCAAGAGCTAAGGTACTTGTTATGTAATACACACCCTGGGGGCTTTTACAATCTTTGAAATCTATGCGGCGTCACTAGTGTTAACACTTACCAATCTTGTGTAGAGGCTTTTTTATCATTCGTTCTGTTATTTTTGCAAAGTTTCTTTTAAAAGAAATTGTAATTAGTTAAACTATGTATAAATATTTTTTCGATTGTATGAAATAATTGTGTAGATTTTTTGTAAAGCAAGCTTCAATTAAGGGCCAACGGGGATAATTGTTGTTCAAATAGTAGTTTATGATTACTTTAAGATATGCAACAATAGGCTCGATTGTGTGTAATTGCATGATTAACGATTGCGGGACGATCGCTGCTGGTTACTTTTACATCTTTTCGTATGCGTAACGAATGGTCGCTTAAATTATTTAAGCCACACTTTAAACGAATGTGTGAGCAGTTGTTAGTATACGATGCGTAAAAGTAGGGTATACAACGCATTTTATCTTTAAAAGAAAGTGTTAAGGCATGATTTTAGGGCACAATTTTAAAAATGTTTTCGTAGATAACATGTGGTTGGCATGGTTAGTACATTGGTAAGAACAGCACACCAATAGAATCGAACACACGCTCGTGATTTTGTTCTAAAGTATATACTATTATCACTGACCATAATGCCTGTTAATATAAACGAATAAACATGAAATGTAATATGCGAAGTAAAATAATGCCTTGATCCGAATTTCACTGTGTTATTTACGTGTGAACAAATGGTCTTTGAGCTGCTGGCAAAAGAAAACGGTTTTTGGTAATGCGATTCAGCGAATTGGAAATCTGTTTATTTTGCAGGGTTCTACAGACCATGTCCACAGAAAGTAATGCAATGCACGTCAAAACTGTATTTCGTCCAATTCAGAATAGGTAGTCACGTTGACTGTAAATCTAACCATAGCGTTTGCGTTACATATTTGGCTCATAGATCTACACAGCTACTTAGAAAAATAAAGTAGTGAGCATTACCATTTTGCAATCCCAATCTTCTTGTCCAGTTTTCTCAGTACGAGACTCTTATGATGACAATTGAATACCAGCTCTGTTCGTTAGATACATTCACTGAGTTCACAGAGGGAAATAACGTAATGTTGTGTATAAAGTAATTATATACAGTTTTACTGTAATACACATATTGAAAAAAATACGCTACCTAAAATACCTAAATGTTCACGTATTATTGCTTTGCTATGTAAGCATTCTTTTCGTGAGTGTTATCTAACTTAATGTTTTTGTCTGTATATGCCTATTCAAATAATGTATTCTCTTCAATTCAAATGAAAGTACACAATGTATACAACCATATTAAAGTTTATTCGTGCATTGCATGAACACTCGTAATAAGGACTTTTAATTGATTAACCCAACGTTTTCCATTGTTACAGCGAATGGCTAATTAAATAACGATTGTCCGCATGTCTGCTCTCTTTGTTACTGGCCTTTGTTTTCTTACGGTCAATGACTTTTAATGAATACAACTAATGAATCATTCAGTTGAAAACATACATTTCAAAAACAGTTTACCTCCATTCATTTAGGCCATTCAATCGAAAATGGCCTTGAGTGTGTACATTACTTTGGTCATTGTTCGAATTTTTTTTTGATTTCATGCTCAGGGAAAAAAACTTTTCGCTTTTATGGAATTTTCATTTTAAAGGAAGTGTCTTTTAAACGAAAATCCAGTGTAGGCGGAAAGTGTCGTCCATGATTAGCCATGATTACGTACACGCATTTAGCCAAGTATTCCCAGATCGCGGCGAATATTCATTCCAAATTCAGCCTCAACAACACATTTATGGTTCGCTTTAAGATTACACGTATCTGCAGGTTCGCATTAGTTTCTCGTGGGGTCATTAAGTTGCAGGTTCGGTTGTTTAAGTTGATTTTGAGAAAAACATACATTTGCTATATTATAGATAACGTGAAATACACATCACAAACATGCCGGTCGACAGGGCTGATAAATTAGCATTTAAGACATTTTATCCAGATGTCTTTTGTTCAAACCCCGATGATTATATTTTGTTTTGTTTATTGTTTTCTTATTTCTACTAAGCTCTTGAGAGTATATGTTTCAATACACATAGTTTAAACGTCTATTTCAATGTTTTCAAGAAAGCAACACAACTGGATAAAAGTCTCATTAAAGTTAATTGACACACGGGTTTATAATTAGGTTAAATGATGTCAGTTTGCCAACTAATCTGACAGTCAACCCATGCATTTGATAGTCATTTCAAACATGTTTTATAAATCAACTGTCACGAGTTAATGTATAAATTTATGTCACTATATTTGCCAACTATATATTTAATTACATATTATCTACTCACCCTTTCAAAGCTACGAAAGAAACATGATAGAGTTGGTTTTGTTACAAGTCAAGATCTCCAATCTTTTACTTGCCATGCAAATATTTGCCGTTCGTGACGTCTGAATTGAAAAGATAAAATTATTTAAAATAATTATACGTGCTATTTTTTTTATCAGTTTACACTTTAACATGTCAGAAAGCTGATTTTGTTTTATATTCAATAATGCTATGTACGTTAATGCATAATTTAAGACAATTATGGTTTGCAAATACATTAAATTGTATGAGTTGGACTGTCCGAAAAAGTTGTATGTGCCAAGTTTGAAATAAAGTCCGAAAGTCAACTTTGGATCTGTTAAAAATAACATCAATGCTAAACTCATGTCAACTGCATCCTTAAAGGGACTTAATCACAGTTTTGCAAAAGGATTTTTAGAAATGTCGTAGAATCAAATGTATGCATTATATTCAAACAAGAAGAATACAAAATACAGTTTTATTAATAAAAAATCAATATTCGAAATCTGTTAAATTATGCAGAGCGTCTAACGCTTTTCAATGATAATTTGGGAAATAAGTGTATTATAAACATGGCGTTTAAAATACACTGTTAATAAAAAGCTTTTATAATGGTAGTGGTAGCGCGTTAGCTTAAATTTCTCCTAATTGTCCAGTGTGCGAATCCCGATGAACTTAAGGCAAAACCTTTTTATTCAACTCTGTTTTCTTGCTCTTATTATTATTTGTTCGAAATATTATAGTTTTCCAAGTAAATTATTTCCCTTAGACAAATGTTTGAGTCTCGTAAACAAGTTTGAAGCAGTTTCGGTAAACAGTTTATTGCCGCTTTCCACAAATAGATAAGATTATTTGTTGTAATATTATGAAAGCATAAGAAAAATGCCTCATTAAAAATGCGTTCAACTAATAACGTTTATTTACAAATACAATGTATATGATATAAGTGCACTGTATATGTATATGCATTTTTTCGGGATATTTAATAACGAAATGAATACAACCGAGACGAATTAATGTTAAGCAGTTTTAACAATTAGTATTGTTAGTATTGTTAATAAATAAGCGATAGCAATGGCACATTTTACATCAGCTACACATATACACATGTATACGTCATGTATCAGTTCAAAAACGTATGCAGAGTTTTAAGATTAAATATACCGGTACTCTTGAACGACAGTCTGTGTATATCAGCAGTCTTTTGAGTGGACGAAATTGATCTGATGATGCCGAAAATAGCCGAGTTATCTTAAGATCCGTCAAATCAGCTGATAATCTGTTTGAGAATATTTAATAGATCGCCTGTCAAAGTTGTAAAGTCCCCACTGACGCCAAATCCTCTCGATGTCGCAATATATTGAGTGTACATAACGCATGCGATAGGATTTGAGTCGAGCCCTGCGAAAAGGGGGTTTAATGCATGTGCGTAAAGTGTCGTCCTAGATTAGCCTGTGCAGTACCCACAGGCTAATCAGGAACGACACTTTCCGCTTTTAGGATATTTTTCGTTTAAAAAAAGTCTGTTCTTGTCAAAAATCAAGTTTAGGCGGTAAGTATCGTCCCTGATTAGCTTGTGCACAGCCTAATCTGGGACGACACTTTACGCACTTGCATTAAACCCCCTTTTCACAGAGCGATGCATATATACATTTGCAGAATGGCGACTTGAAAACATCAATGCGAAATTAATTGACTGTCGAATTAAATGTCCAAAATAAGTTTCTTTTTGACGGGTAAATCTTAGTTCTTAAAACTGGTGAATGAGTTTTGGAAAGTCTGATATTAACGGAATTTCTTTGACCCTGCCCTGTGTCCTTTTTAGTGAACGAGAATTGTTGTGTCACTAAACTGCGATTAGGGGGCTTTTAAGTAACTGTTTGCGATTATTATAAATACGATATACTAGCATTGTTAAAACAGAGGGCAACATTTCTATAATGTCACATGTGAATGTACTTTGTTAAGTTATGTTTTCTTATATAAAAATCGTTAACGATTTTATTTTTACATAATTGACTACTTGTCAATCTAATTAATCTTTCTTTTCTAACTCTCTCTTTATCGTTCTTTTTTGAGCTTATAGAATGATATCATCACACTCGAGACGAATTAAAGCCATAATAATAAAAATTGCTTTCGTATACCATATGACCGTCTAATCGGATGGATTACTTTCATATGACACTCTAACCCTGTTAATTTTGAATACCTAAATACATAAGAAGACAGAATACACTTTTTCCGACTTTCTGGTTGAACGAATAGGTATTGGTATTCATCTGTAACAGTAAATCAAGCCTGTCGTATTTAAACCTTAAACATAATTTACACATATTGAAAAACAAGTATCTTCGGAGAAACTGGTTACAAAATGGGCACTTGGCGTAAAATGCACAGATTAAAACAATCTCGGGAAACAGAATGTTTGTGAATGAAACGTTTGCATACTATCTAATTGCGTTATAACATGACACAAAGTATGTGGACCAATGCTGACTGCACTGGCTAATCTGAGATGGCCTTTCACGCACATGTATTCAGCCCTACTTTCCCAGAGCACGGCTCATTTCGAACCAATCAAGCGTAATGTATCCATTTAGTATCACACTCGGGGTAATACATTCACAAAATTAAAGTTATGTAAAAATGTCTATTATTTCAGAGAAGTTTGCCACATATCAATCTTTCTGTTATCTCCGGACAATGAACTTGGCACCTCCGACAAAGCTTTTGTCACAAAGTGTATGCCCTTTAAGTTTAACAAAAAGACACATGACGCTTTTGTTATTTTTTTTAACTAAACAAACAAAAGTTTATTCAGAGAGAGTAAAACAACAACAGAAGCAGATGTATATCGCGAATTCTAAACAGAAGTTCAACCAACCCTTTCACAATGAAATTCAAACTTTTGTGTTGATTGAATTGTTAATGTTTATTTTACCTAAATAGGCAAATCATTTTACACCCCGCCTATCTCATAATACATACAAGGTTTTGTTAGGTCACACTTGTTATTTAAACTGCATGCGATTCGTTTTAAAGGCCCGTGTGTATTGATTCAATAGCAAGCAGTATACACTCAGTTGTTTATTTAAGACGCGAAAGAGGGTATTTGAGGATATTATGATAATAGTTTAAAAGTGTTTCTTAACAGGTTCGGCTTACATACTTTCATATACGTTGTGCCTAAAATTAATGGNTTTACAGTAATTGGGGTAATTAGTAACTGAGTAATTATGTTAATGATTTACGCAATAACCCAATGGAAGGAATGCACTTTTAAAAAATTGTGCATGAAAGAAAATAAACTCATGATATTTTGTATTCTTTTATTTAATTTTTATTCATACATATATACATTTACATAATTTAAAACATGCAATATATAGCAGTTAAGAAACATTTCAATAATATCAGTCAGTCTTTATTCTTTTATTTAATTATTATACATTTTTATACATATTAACATTTACATAATTTACAACATGCAATATATAACAGTTGAGAAACATTTAAATAATATCAGTCAGTCACATAACAATATTTTAAATTTAATACAAATGTATAATATTTCAATTTTATAAACATTTACATAATTTGTTATACATACATTTAGCACTATACAAGCATATTTTAAACATACAAGTACATGAAGAAACTTTTCACATTATTCACTGTTCAGTTCAATATCATTTAACAGTTCATTCGTCGTCGTCATGAGAACAGATCAACCTTCTGTTTTGTGGCAAAAGGCGTCAATGTACACGGTCCAGGTTTTCCATCAGGCACTTCGTTGTTGTTGCAATCAATGACGACCTCCATACTCACGTTCATTATGCTACTATCGTGGAACGCAATCTCCATGATTGTAAATTTGACTTCCTGCAGGCGCTGTAACGCTGTAAAGAAGACACCGTAACATGTCTTAGTCGTAGAGAAGATACCGTAACATGTACACGGAGTTGACAAGCTACAACTATTTTGCAAAATCGGATAGAAATCACCAATAATAGTATACACATGGGCATCACATGTTTGTAAAAGAGTGAACTTGATACAAATCATTGAAAATAATCATCGTGACAGAAACTGCAAGCCAGAAACAACGAATTAATTGGATTTTCTATGTTTAAAGCTTGAACTTCTTTCTTTTATCATGATTTCACGCTAGAAAATGTCTCGATAGCTTAGGTAGCGTGTAAAGAAACATTAATAAATGAAAATAAATGTCATATCCCGTTTTACGTGTAGTTTTAAACAAAGAATTTACCTGTGTAAACGCGTGTGTATGTCTATAACTGTCAAGACGTCGTAACCGTTGTAGTTATGACGCCGTATCGCGTTGTCGTACAGACGCACCTCTCATTGTAACGTAGTTCAGCGAGAGTGACTATAATGTATTATGTATTTACGCAGAAACACTTGAAGCGTTTTTTTCATAGGACAACATAGAATATAAGTTAAATATAGTATAGTCTCTAAGTGTTCTTTTCGTGATGTTCATTTAAATGCATTTACAAACGTTTATTTTGCAGTGATAATTTGGTGCGAGTGTAATCTACAGAGCCTTTGAAGAAACACTAGGCAAAACGCCTACTAATGGTCTCTCCGTCGGTCATACAGCATAATGCAATGCTCGCATAATTGCAAACAACTAATTACATGACTTACTTTAACAAATACTGACACAAATGTGTATACATTTCAGTTGTGAGTATAGACACTCTGATATATCAATGAAAACAAACATTCAAAAGAGACAACTCAGGTTTCGTCAAATTAAATCATTATATAATTACTATTATTTCACTGTATGTAAGGACAAGTGTATGGTTGATACGTATTTTACTCATGCTATAAACATTATTAACATGTTTTAAATACATGTATGTCGTATTTGCTGACTTCCGTTATATAATTATATAGTCTCTTATAAATCATATTATTATTGGCCGCATACATGCAACTGTACTTTTTTTTATATGTTTTTTTGATTGTATATGTATTGCGAATGAGACTTTAATAAAACATTGAATTGAATTGAATTGAATTGTTAATTTACTAAACCCGAATACATACGAAGACAGACTACAGTTAAATGTATATGAATCAGTATTCATAAGCTAATACTGTAACTTAACCGTGTCGCATTTAAACCTTAAACAGAATTTACACTTAATGAGAAACAAGTATCTTCAGCGAAAATGGTATCAACATGGGCACCATTTTAAAGTTAATGTAAATTTGTCTATACATTCAAAGAAGAATATATCAATCTTTCGGGTATCTCCGGACAATAAACTTTGCACATTCAACAAATCATTTGTCACAAAGTGTATGACCTTAAAGTTTAACAAAAAGACACCTGACTCTTTTGTATTTATTTTAACTAGCTACAAACGAAAGTTTATTCAGAGAGAGTATAACAACAATAGCCGCCTTTGTATCGCGAGTTTTAAGAGAAGATCAACCAACCCTTTTACAATGAAATTCAATCTTTTGTGTTTATTGAATTTTTAAATGTTTATTTTACCTTAATAGGCAAATCATTTTACACCCAGTTTATCTCATAGCACATAAACGGGTTTATTAGATCACAATTGTTTATCAAACAGCTTGCGATTCGTTTTAAAGGCCGGCGTGTATTGATTCAATTTGCAAACAGTAGACACCCAATTGTTGATTTAAGACACGAAGAAAGGTATTTACGGATATCATGATAATAGTTGAAGAATTTCTAAACAGGTTCGGCTCACATAATTTCATATACTTTGTGCCTTAGATTAATGTTCGAGAGAAATGATTTATATAAATGTAGTGTAATAATAAAAAAGCAATCGTCGTATCATCTCGCCATTAAAAAGAAATCATACTTTTGTTGGCATTTTCGTAGTTTGTAATATTCGCGCGATGAAAATAAAGATGTCAAACCGTTTTTTTTATAGGTTTGATAGTAGATGACGAAAGCATTTATTAATTGGGTGGTTGAAATGTGTGTTTAAGCCATATATGTGATGAAAAGGAATCTAAAGAAAATGGAAAACGTCAGTCCTTTTATTAGCTCTGTTGCGTGTATGATTAAACATTTGCAGCACCTGAGGAGCGTATGTTCAATGGTATAATGTCGAATTTAGACGGAGCGGGACACTGTTTAATAAACATGCTCAGTACATTTAATTTGATATTTTCATGCGTTTGACTTGCTTGGACGGAAGAAATACAACTGTAAGTTGCCTATGCAGCAAAGAGATCGCAGGAGGTCACGTGACTAGTGGAGACCGTCACATATAACCTACCAAGTGAGTTTTAGCGAGCAGCTTCCGAAACTGTATGCTAATATTAAATCCAGTCGCAGTCAATGGAAATAAGTGGTAGACTGTAACACATATAACGGGTATATGAAACCCGCAAATCCTTGAATAGTGTAAAGAGGTTTAAAAGCAAGACCTTGTAACGCCGCGATTCAGTGAAAAATGGTTCAGGTCGGTTGATTATTAAAGGCTAAAGAGAGACTAATTGAGGGAAACAGAGGCCGCATCGAAGCGGTTGCTGTTATCACAAGCGGGCACAGCGACAGTTTGTCGGTGTCTTGTGGCACACTCGAGGCTGAGATACTGATGTGCATTTGAGTTGAAATATAGAAAAACTGGATTTAGGGAATTTGAAGTGGATGGTATTTGGTGGAAATATACAAATATTTGTGAACAAAGAATACTTTTTTTTCGTTGGTAAACTACACTTGTGATTGTGGACACAGATTCGAAAAACAGATGTTCTATTATATTTGATTGTTACATACCTTTTCAACGATTGGACATACTACAACTTGTTTGTTATACACTTTATAATATTGGTCGCGAGTGGCGATCAGTAGCTCTACGAATGGCGAAAATGGACACTCGCCGTGTGTAATGGTTTTGGCGGGAAACAACAAAGTAAAACACGTCACCTCGGCTAGCAGGACAGTCGACGGCAGACGACAGTTGTACACGGCGATCCAGATTCCGCGCCCATCATACAGCTTAGCGCGAAGACCCAGCTTGGACATGGGCGTCATTGCTCGAATGATATCGACGAATGTGTTGTCAACCGCGCCGATAGTTGCATATCGTTCGCCCCTTTCACACGACACGTCAACTCCATCATCGTCGACGACAACACAGGTGATGACGTCACCGATTACCCAGCAGATGTCCTTTTCAACGTCATCATCGTCATCAAATCCTACTGACGCGTCAGCACAATCGCCATTGTTTCGACGTCAGGTGATCACACGGATATCATTACCTAGAAATCAGACGACAAGTTCCACTGCCACGCGTCTTGTTCATCCTGTCACAGAAATAAGGCCGATTCTCAAAGGAAGCAGACGGAAACAGACCGCGGAATCGCCAGACAACTGAGAGACTATGTCGACCGCAGTGCAAGCGCACAAGGTTCGAACATTGGACCCGAAATTCCAATACCGTTTACCAGACAAGCCGGACGCTGCAAAGTTCCAGAAATCAGTATCATTTAAGGAGGATATTTTCAGTTCAAAGATAAACAGACGCCATGTGACGTCACCTGCACTATCATTGCCATACAGTGTTCTCAAATCAGTTGACAATGACCGCAAGCAGATATTCGTCTGAGGTAAACTGTTGCTCGTTATGCCAATTTGTTAATTCTGACGATGATATATGAACATATTGGTGCTTAAATCATAGATCAAATTGCATTCTTTGTTTTGTCTTCTGTGCTCGGAATCTCAGGTAGTTATTTTGCTCTCCAAGAAGTTAAAATTGTTGTCTTTTTCTGTAATAAAATAGACGCATTCTTATTAGCGTTTTAAAAACAAATAGCGCACACTTTATGTGAAGTGATCGCAATTTTAAAACTCATTGACAACAAGTATTCACATGTCTTATAACATCCATCGTCATTGTAATGGTATTCAATGTGTAAAAGTAGCAAATAGGCGACGTTTTCTTCTCATGTCACTTATAAACAGAATTTAATTGCACCTGTATATCCCATTTTTAACTGTAAACACGTGCTCTTTGACACACAATATCGCAGTAGTTATAAACAAACACATTCTCGATATATTATTGTTTAAATGATATTGTCAATTTTAAAATAAACTATTTTGTATTTTTCACATCTAAATTATTCGCCGTATATTTATTTCAAATACATATGGGTTTTTTTTCTTTGTTTTATTTGTTTAAATATATTTGTTTAAATATCTAACCTACTCATAAAGTATGTTTATATCATCGATTGGACCATTAGGTATTTTATAATCTCTCTTTGCTTGAAAATGCATCTTATGATGGACAAAGAATGCTATGTTTTCACCGTATTTATTAATTAGTACGTCAATATGGAACTGCTTATTCTTTAACATGTTTTATAATATTAAAACAGATGAGTTGTTGTATTAATGTTTTTGTTCTAGAATTCATATCATTCCTGATGGGTGAAGTATATGACCTATTCTTCACACGTATGAAACTTTTAATAAGATTCGATGAAATCATAATCTACTCTGGGCTCGCCGCACGAACCCCGTTTTGGTATATATATATATATTTATCTATCATTCAAACGTTTATAAATATGTCACATATGAGGACACATCATCAACTGCTTCACACATGTGCAACATAGGACTTGTTAAAAAGTTTCTTCAACAAAATGACGTTAATAATAACACATTTTTTTACAATAATTATTTTAAATATTACTATTGTGCATGCTTTACATTGTATGGTGTAAACGTGTTCAGATTATATACAACTACAAACAAATGTTATATAAAATGAAAATAGAGAACTATATCGCATGTTTTACTTTGAATGGGGCAAACTTTTTTCGGATTTGATAAAAAATATGAATCTATTAAAACTGTTCAGCAAATCTTACATAAACTAAATTAACATAATGTATTAATGCAATCATGATAATCGAATTATTAAAAATGAAAATTTGCATAATCCTTATTTAAAGCAACAGAAAAATCTCATGCATCCGCGGGTATTAACAAGAAAGTTTCTGATTAATCTACGAGGATTTAATTTTACCTTTCATTTCTTTGCAAGTTAAACCAATAATTTAAATGCTTATTAAAAGTGTCACCGGCTTTCATAGGTTTGGTGTTTAATTAAATTCAATACCTGCACGATATATCAATACAACATGATTTATTTTTAATCAATTTTTGCATTTTGCATTTGTATAGAAAATAGCATTATTATTATTCAGGTACACCAAACAAAACTGTAAAAGTACAAACTTAACACATGATCTGTTAAGCAATATCACCAAACTGAGTCATAAATGTACAGAAATATCTCAAAGTGCTTAATAAGTTAGTGTCGCAATCACAGAAAATTAGTACAAGTCAATGCGGTCTGACTTTCATTTGTTTATTATTAAATTTTATACGAAACACATTTTAATAAATTGTGCCGAGCAATACGCGTTTAGTAGTAAATTTTAAATCTCATTTTAGGAAAACCATTTTAATGAAGCATAGTGCAACATACAACAAAAGTGTGTTCTCAAAGCGAATATCTGTATTACAAATTACCTATTGTGCTTTTAGCTCATATATTATATTTACTGTTGAGGACGAACCTTAAACGCTTAATTATTTTTGTTTCTAAATATTAATTAAAAAATGTAATTAATACTTATTGATACCAGTTTTCGATAAAAAGACACGAAACAAAAACAACAACAACGATAAACAAAACGGCAACAAAAATGCAACAAATGATAAAATCATATAACATCGGAATCAAAGNTAATTAGAAAAATGTAATGCTACGGAATGTGTTTATTTTTTATTTTATGTGTTTGTTTGTTTGGTGCATTCGCCTCATTACAGAGTAGTTCACGTTTTATCTTCTAAAACCGTGGGCTATATTAATTAAAAAAATATAACGTGCCTATTAACACTTAATGGCGTTTATGACACTTTTTTTTTAATTAAAAAAAACAACATTTTTTAAATTGTAATCTGAGAAATGCATTTGATAATTTGTTGTCTTCTGCTCGACACTAGAGATAAATAAAACAACAGGGTTCAACACCAAGCTATTTTACCCTTAATCTATACTGGGTGAGAAACCATTTAGCTCTACAACACAATACTGAACGCAGGAGACATAAAATTTAGTCAAAACGGTATTACAATAATCAGTACCAGCGATGCGATATCGCCATGAGGTAAACCTCAATTAGACAAAAGATACATCAACCGTATATTGACACAAGACCTATCATAATTATATATCACTACTCGTAAACATGCTTTCAAAAAAAAACAGAATGATCGTGTCGTATAGTTAATTCACCTATCTCAAGAGCACAGGTAATTGTTTTGTAATCGACACCCTGGGGGCATCGTTTATAATCTTTGTTATGTATTCGGCGTCATTAGTGTTAACAAACATTTGTCATTCGTTTCGTTTTTTGTAGAGTTCGCTTTAAGAAAAAAATTATTAGTTAAACTATGCACACGTATTCATTCGATTGTATGACATAATTGTGTAGATAGTTTGTAAAGCAAGCGGCATTTAAGGAACAACGGGGATAATTGTTGTTCAAATTGTAGTTTATGATTAATTTAAGATATGCAACAATAGGCTCGATTGAGTGTAATTGAACGCTTAACGATTGCGGGACGAAAGCTGCTAGTATTTTTTACATCTTTTTGTATGCGTTACGAATGGTCTCTTAAATTAATAATGCCGCACGTTGAACGAATGTGTAAGCAGTTGTTAAAATACGATGCCTAGAAGTTGGGTATATAACGCAACATGTTTAAATTGTTTTCGCAGATAATATGTGGTTGGTATGGTTAGTACATTGGTAAGAATATCACACCAATAGAATCGAAGAAACGCTCATTATTTTAGAACTATACTAGAAACTAATATCACTGAAAATAAGGCCTGTTAATATAAACGAATAAACATTTTTGTAATATGTTAAGTAAAATAGAACACTGATCCGAATTTCACTGTGTGAACGATTGGTCTTTAAGATGCAAGCAAAAGCAAACGGTATTTAGTAATGCGATTCGGCAATTGGAAATCTGTTTATTTTGCAGTGTTTTAAAGACCATGTCCACAGAACGTTATGGAATGCACGCTTAAACTGTATTTCGTCCAATTCAGAATAGGAAGTCACGTTGACTCTAAAGTTCACTCCAGCGCGTGCGTTAAATACTTTGATCACAGACATACACATCTCCCGAGGAAAGGAAAATAGTGAGCATAGCCATTTTGCATTCACAATCCTCTACGATCTGATTCCTGCCTAATTGAATTACTTCTTAACGAAAATCTAGACCATTCAATGTTACAATGAGCGCTCCTGAATCATATTGTTCCGCGTAAAGATGCTTTGAAGAACCTACATTTTATTCAGATACATTTCGTTGTTGTTTTTTTTTTAACATATGCGGATACATCGTTCCGCATACCTTATTCGGTTTTTGTTCCTTTCGATAGCAAACCGCACAGTTCTAAGTTATGAGAAGTGTTTCACGATATACATGTCAATAAACGCGAATGTTATGATCTCGTGAAATCATGTCGTATGAATAAAAGTGAAATTGTGAACTACATATCTTAAAATAAGGAAATGTGATCAAGTTTCCAAGATCTTTTGGGATGACGATACTTACTGCGTTTTACTTGTTTATACATGTATGTGTGTCTGTACTGATTATAGGCCCAGGAAACGGACTCAAGAGCATTNACCATTCAATGTTACAATGAGCGCTTCTGAATCATATTGTTCCGCGTAAAAGTACTGTGCAGAACCAAACGTTTTTTCATATACATTTTGTTGTTTTTTAACATATGCGGATTCATCTTTCCGGATACCTTATTCTGTTTTTGTTCCTTTCGATGGAAAACCGCACAGTTCTGCGTTATGAGAAGTGTTTCACGATATACATGTCAATTGGCGCGAATGTTATGATCTCGTAAAATCATGTCGTATGAATAAAAGTGAAATTGTGAACTACATATTTTAAAATTAGGAAATGTGATTAAGTGTCCATCGATCTTTTGTCATGACGATACTTATTGCATTTTACTTGTTTATGAAGTGTATATAGAGAATAACAGGTTAATGCATTTTTCGGAGAACCCTCGCGACCGTTGGCACATTGTGGTTACTAATAACGGACGCAAAGCCCTCGCTTAGGATCACAAATCAAGAACTTACACACTATGGTACTATATTTCTGCAATCCAAACATATCCTATAGCATGCCTAGTTGTTTAGTGTTTACAATACAGGTCACCCATTGCCTGCAGTGTGCAAACTTCACGAGAACACTTCTCTCACACCTTGTATCAGACATATTTACGCGAATATTTTATATAAAGTTTTCAATGACATGACATGCCACACCGAACATATTCTTTCAGTAAAGGAGATTTAATCGCGACCGCCTTTACTATCACAGTGCTCTGATATGTGTCGCTATGCATAGATCCGAGCTATTAGCGGCAGTTATTGCAGTTTAAATGTGGAGGTTGAGCAGTTAGGGCATGCACTCATAACTATGTATGCAATCATACATACAAATAATACATCGGGCGATGAGTGCGTGTATCATATACAAAGTATAAATTCCTGCATCTTGAGATGTGATTCTGAAGGTGAACACACCTGCAGCTTTCGTAATCGAATAAATCGTATCTGATGTCAACTCTATGGGTTGTTCTTTCCTGTTTGTTGATAATGTCAATCCATTTGACCCCATTCAGAAATAATATTAGCTCCATAACTCAATTTTTATTGGAGGATTATTAAACAAAAAAAAAGGTTTTCAACTTGTAAAAACAAACGCATGTTTACCTTTGAACAATTCTCGTGAGATAAGTATTTTATTGGCATTATTATCAAACATCAAAGGTGTAAGTACATTTTTAACAGCAACTGATGCTTTGGGCTACTTTGTGAAAGAATGGAGAATGACCTGCTATGAGTATTTAATAACCTGAGAGATTGTAATCCGAACATTAACATTTATCTATATAACACTATCTTTGCTATGAAATCCCTTTCCATTATTTGTAAGAAATATAAAAATGACAGCAATAAAGTGTTGTAAACGCATTCACAATTATATTTTATTATGCATGACCGTTCTATTTATTTTATGTGCATCGCAGCATGTCTTATTTATTTACGCAGAAACACTTGAAACTTTGTTTTCTTAGGAATACTTTGAATATATGTTATGCTTACACTTTCGAAATGTATCGTATGAATATATTTTGTTTAGTATTTTCCTCTTTAATTCAATCCACCGGACATTTATACATATTTAATTCAAATAAATGCACTGGAAAAGTCCCTGTAAAGTTAATTGACGCACGAGTTTATAATTATGTTCAATGATGTCAGTTTGCCAACTTATCTGACAGTTTACCCAAGCATTTGATAGTCCTTTCAAACATGTTTAATAAATCAACTGCCACGAATTATTTTATTTATATATGTCACTATATTTGCCAACTATGTATTTATCTACATATTATCTACTCACCTTTTCAAAGCCACGAAAGAAACCTGATAGATTTGTTGCTGTTACAAGTCAAGATCTCAAATCTTATACTTGCCATGCAAATATTTGACGTTCGTGACGTCTGAATTGAAAAGATAAAGTAAAATAAGAATACATGTTATTTTTTTGTTTTATCAGTTTACGCTTTAAAATGTCAGAAAGCTGAATGTTTTTTTTCTTCATATTCAATTACGCTATGCACGTTAATGCATAATGTAAGACAGTGATGGTTGGCAAATGTATTACATTATATATATATACTGACCGTAAAAGAAGTATGTGCCAAGTTCGAAATAAACTCTGAAAGTAAACTTTGGAACTGTTAGAAATAACATCAACGCTAAACTCATGTCAAATGTATCCTTAAAGGGACTAATGCGGAATTTTACAAAAGGATTTTTTAAAATGTCGCAGATTCAAATAAAGTGTATGCAATATATTCAAACAAGAACAATAACACACCTGAGGAGATAGACCCATTCTAAAAAATACTGTATTGTTGTGTTTATTAAAAATCAATATCCGAAATCGGTAAAATTATACAGATATTCTAATGTTTTTTTCTACGATAATTTGGACAATAATGTAAGGACCTGGAGTATTAAGTACCTTGTTTATTATCTGTAATTTCATTAATGTAATCAAAATGTTATTGTTCAAAGTAAGATTCATTACACTCTTCCATATACAAGATTATGGTGGAAGAGTTTTATTGTTATATGAACTGATAGTAATCATTTGCATATGTTTTGTATAATAATTAACAACATAACTTGGAATCTAAAACTTACTGGCAATGTCCGAACTGCATGGATGCTAGTCAATCCGTCATCTTGCACTGATTTTATCACTTATAATCGCATCAACATGATTCATCATTGTATAATTATGACTATACAATAACGTGTTACTCTAAGACACTATTCATTGTTGTTTAAT